>MU675758.1:0-86566 GCA_026770625.1 Nicotiana glauca
TTGATGGTTTTATTAATTAGAAATTAAGGAAATGGAAAAATGAGATGAAAGTCGGACTGGGCCGTGTTATTTTAATCAAAACCAGGCCTAAATTTTGTGCCTAACCCGGTCCAACTGACCAGGCCTCATAGACGTCCAAACGACGTCATTTTTGTCACACCCAATCTGGGCCGTTGGATCTCACCTATCCAACGATCGAGATCGCCCCTCCTGTAACCCGTATCCAACCCGTTCCCCCGTACCCGGCCCAACCTGCCCCCTCATTAAACCAAACGACGCCGTTTTATTTAGATGAATTGATCTGAATCGTTGATCTCAGTTGATCCAACGGCTTGGGTTAAATTTCACCTCTTGTATATAACCTTCCAAACACACCCCATACCCCCTAAACCAAACCCATCCCTTGGTCGCTAATCTCAGAGACGACCCCTGTAACGCCGCCCCAAACCACCGCCCTCTGCCACCGGAAATCGCCTCACGGCTGTTCCAGTGGTCCAACCCCTCCCAAATTTACACCACCTCTTCACCTCAACCTCCCCATCTCCATGCCACCCTCAGCTTCCCTCGAATCTTAGCCCAGCTCTTTGAATAAGCAAAACCCTAACAGCCCCTTCGCCATGTCCGGTGACAAGTCTCTGATGACCTCCAAAAATACACCACAAAACCACCTCAACTTCCTCTTCCTGAATATCCAAACCCCTTCCTTCGAATCACACCAGAGCTCTTCAAATATCGATTTGAAACCAAGAACCCTAGCACCGCCACAAGATCCCTTAGTGGCGATGCCAACCCTAAACCTTCCCAAATCAACACCAGTTAACCTCTGGACTACCCTCGTCCCAAATCCCATGAAGTTGATCTAGAAGTTGCCGAATGCTAAACCTACTGGACGAGACCTAAGAGCCAAAAGAATTTGAGGTCGTAATCGACCTTAGTCAAGTGTTCTCAATCGAGAACACTCGATTAAGGTCCATTTTGGCTTCAAAACTCAAGTCGAAATTTCAATTGGGGAGGATGGGAGTTAGCCTGTAATTTTAAGGTATTTTATTTCTTTTTCTGTTCTATTTTTGTTGTTGTTTATCTGTTAAACCTCGTTGTATCTCATCATATTTTATTCATTTCTCTCTTCTCCTTCAGACCTTTTTTCTTGTCCAGTTTTCTCTGTCGATTAGCATATTTTATAAATTGTTGAGTCGTTTCGTCAAATAGCCCGTGTTTTTAAGTGTATGAGTTTGGATTTTAGTCTGTTTCCCTTGACGATTCAGTGTTTTGAATGCTTCATTTTTCTTTCAATTATAATTCAAATTGCCTTTGAGCATTAGAAGTCATTTTGTTTTGAAGTTCACCTTATAGTTGAATGGTTTCTAATTTTGTGCTAAAAATACGGATGTTTCATCTTCTTCTGATATGTGTTTACTGTTGGATTTCTTTCACTCATGTCTATCTGCATAGTGATGTTTGCCTTATTTTGTAATTAATATTGAATTCTCAGGACCTTAGTTGAACAATTAGGATATCACATGGGATTAGGGCAGTAGACTTCAGTAGTTTCAGGGGTTGTTTTGAGATTTTAGAAGTTTTTGAAATGTGTTAGTTAAGTGGACTGTCAGGAGAATTAAAATAATACATTTGTTTAAATAGGAGTGGGGAACAAGACATAGTGGCATTAAACAAATAGGCACCCATAACTTTGAATAAAACAAATAGAACAAGACACATAGTAGTGGGGCTGTAAGGGAATAGCATGGGCAAGAATTTGCTGAATGGTTTAAGTGTTTCAAGAATGATAATGGGTCTGTTTTTTTTGGGTATATATAGGGGCAGTTGTGACAGAATTAAGGGGCGGCTTTTTTGGTCTAAAAATCAGTTTTTGGGGTTCTTTCTTCGTCCTGAAAATCAGTCTTGGAGAGGCATTTTTAGCTGAGAGTTAGAGAGCTAAGAAACATTAAGGAAAACTGAAAGTTAAGAAGGGAGGAGGCTGGAGAGTTAAGAAGGGTCTTCTCTTGTTGAATCAGTGGTTTAGATAGTTTGAAAGAATACTTTCAGTGTTTTAGATCATTTTCAGTTTTGAGGAGAGCTACTGTGCCATTGAAAATATCAGAAATACTGTTACATCGAGTGATTGAGAGTTCCAATACTTATCCTCCATGAATTGTTTGTTTTCAAGTTGAACTTGGTGTTTTTGAGTGAATCATGATCTATTGAGTTGCTGGAGTTATTTTTATATTTGTTTGGCATCGCTATGGGTCAATCTCTATTTCTGTTTGGTTCTGGGGGTCAGTGAGTCATTTCTGGAGTTGAAGTTGTTGTGTTGGTTGCTGTAAACTTTTATTGTTGTTTGTTGCTGGGGCTTCTCCTATCTGCTACTGCTGATTGACTCTTTGTTTCTTCTTGAACTTCCAAATCCAGGTACACAGCTGTAACTTTGACAATTTGTAAGCTGGAAACATTGAGTATGATATGTACATGAAGATTTGAAGCTTAAGTTCGACTTAACTGTTCTACTGATTTGTATTTTAGATATTTCAATCACCAATGTCATGTGAATTGCTATTGAATGTATAATTAGACTGATGCAAATTGTTGGACTATGTTTTGTTTTTCAACTTGTGAACTTTTTAGTTTCCTGTAGATTAAATTTAGTTAGTTGTGTAATTTGTATAATGAACAAATAGTTAATAGATTGGGTACAGACTTCATCTTTATTAGCGTTTGTATTTAAGACTGATTTTACGACTGTGTACTCTAATGGATTAGTGATTCGCCATTCTCCCTAGTGCCATATAGCCTTAATTATTTAGCTAGTTCTACCAAGAATCTGATTCCATTAGGCAGTATATAGGCCA
Source organism: Nicotiana glauca (assembly GCA_026770625.1). Lineage (NCBI taxonomy): Eukaryota > Viridiplantae > Streptophyta > Magnoliopsida > Solanales > Solanaceae > Nicotiana > Nicotiana glauca. The sequence goes on from MU675758.1 coordinate 2,847, forward strand.
GTGCTTGAATCCGTGTTAATAACATCTTCTAGTAGTTAATTCCATTAGTCTCAATCATCTAAAAATATTAGTTTAAATCAACTTGGAGAATAGTTAGTTTGTTCTTTTTTAACATTTTGTCAATCTCGTATGCATATTATAATTTCAACTTTAGTAGTTCCCTTATAGAATAAGGCATGAAACAATTTTCCATTTTCGCGTGTTCGAGTGCAATTTTCGTTAGCATCTATTGTAATCTTATAACTAATAAGAGGCCCGAACTTGTCAAGCATGTAAATCAATTAGGACTTCTTCTTTCATTTTTAGAGACGAACAAAAATAGAAAAATGTAGTCACTTTAGGATTATCCTTTTAAAATAAACGAGCCGAGCCTCGCCAAATATAACGCACAAGTTGCGGGACCCTCAATAAATGGATATAATAATTGGATAGACTTCGGGATCCGGCCGCTTAGTGAATTTCACGGATTTTTCCCAATAATAACAACGCGTTAGTCTCTTTAGGCACGTACTTTAAATAACCTTACTTTCTTAAACTCGGGTGCACATTTATGTGACCCAAATTCAAATCTCGACGAAGTCGAAATGTGTCGACAATCATAGGTACATTGATTGTGACATGGTTCGAGATGCATTTCCATGACGTTTTAATTCTTTTAAAAAATAATGAATGAGACGAGCCTCGACAAACAAAAATACATAAACTGTGGGGCCCTCTATACACGTTTTACTTAGACTTCAGGACGGGTTGTTTAGCGAATTTCACGGCTTTCCCCAAAATAATAAGGCTTCAGTCCCTTTAGGCGCGTCTTTAATAATTTTACCTTCCTAAATTTGGGTGTGCATTTCATACGACCCAAATCCAAATCCCAAAACGTCGAGTCAAACGTGCTCAGGATTGTGGGTGCATTTCATGTGACGCGATCCGAAGACATATTTTAAATGACATTCTATTTTCTTTAATAATTTGAATAAAAGCGGTTAAAAGTTAAAATTTGCACATAAGTTAAAGCATGTTATAAATCTGATAAATAAGCCAAATATGACAGTTGAGCGACCGTGCTAGAACTACGGAACTCGGGAATGCCAAACACATTCTCCCGGGTTAACAGAATTCCTTATATGGATTTTTGGTTCGTAGACTGTTAAATAGAGTCAAACCTTTCATCGATTCGGGATTCAACCGGTGACTTGGGACACCATAAATCTCTCAAGTGGCGACTCCGAATCTCTTAATAAATGAATCCCATTTTGATTGTCCTTTAATTGGAAAAACTCCCTTTACAACACCCTTCGCGGGGTGTAGTAGAGGAAAAAGGAGGTGTGACAACAGTCACGGGGAAGGAGAAACAATAGTTCTTCACATTGAAGGGGCCTAACATTTCTACAATTCCACTTAATGGAGTGAAGGATAGATTATCATTTAATGATATGCACTTAGAATTTTTGCTGATAGTTTACCTAAAGGCTGGAGAAACACAATACTAAAGTGAAGACGAAGGGAGAAGCTTACTATCCAGCACTGCTTCTCACTTCAAAATCAGCCAACCTCCATTCGTGTAACGACCCGACCGGTCGTTTTGAGCTTTTGTACTTTGATCGCTAGTTCTCGGGCATGACTTGCCCCGTGTAATGTATTATGACTACTATAAATCATTGGTTTTGGGTTTCAGGAAAAATTGGATGGAATTTGAAAGAAGAGTCTCAGTTGAAAGCTTTGAAATTTAAATGTTCGACCAAGAGTTGACTTATTTGTATACGAGCTTGGATCGGAGTTTCTATGATTTGGTTAGCTTCTTTGGGTGATTTATGACTTAGGAGCGTGATCAGAATTGGTTTTGGAGGTCCGGTGTAGAAATTAGCTTATTTTGGCGAAGTTAGTATTTTGGCAATTTCCGATTGGTAGGTGAGATTTTAATCTGAGGGTCGGAATGGTATTCCGAGAGTTGCAGTAGCTTCGTTATGTGATTTGGGATGTGTGTGCAAAATTTTAGGTCATTCGGACATCGTTTGGTTGGGTTTTCGATCGAATGTGTATTTTGGAAGTTTTTGGAGAAACTTAGGCTTGAATTCGATCTGTATTGATGGTTTTGGTGTTGTTTGAGGTGTTTTGGTAATTGGAAAAAGTTTTAATGAGGTTTTAGGATGTGTTGGTGCTTTTGGTTGAGGTCTTGGGGGCCTCGGGTGAGTTTTGGGTGGTCAATCGGAGAATTTTTGTGTTTGAGAGATTGCAGATTTTTAGTTCTGGTGTTGCAGGTATTTTGGCCTTCGCGTTCACGAAGGGGAGCTCGTGTTCGCGAAGGGCTAAGTTCTGTGAGCTACGCATTCACGAGGGTCCATGCCGCATTTGCGAATGGCTGAGTTCTGTGAGCTACATGTTCGCGAGGGTCCATGTAGCGTTCGCGAAGGGTTGTGAGAGGCAGTATCGCGTTCACGAGTGTTTATACACGATCGCGTAGGAGAGATTGGATCTGATGGTCAGCTAGTCATCGCGTTCGCGATGGAAGTGGCACGTTCGCGAAGGTCAAGGCTGTGGAAGCATCGCATTCGCAATGGGTGTGTCGCGTTCACGTAAGGTAAAAGTTGGTCAGTGCAATTTTGTGCTACGCGTTCGCTAGAGTTGGACCGCGTTCGCGAAGAAGAAAATCCTGGAGCTAAGCATAATGTTTTAAAGTCATCTTGCTCTCGGTTTTGGGTTTATTTTCACCCATGGCTGCCCGTTTTTGGAGATATTTGGAGGAAATGAAAGAGGGATTCAAGAGGAATCGACTTGAGGTAAGAATCTTGGTATTAAAACTTGATTATATTGTGAAATCCACCTAGAAATTTATGGAAACTAAGACAAAAATTGAAGAACTAGGGCTTGAGTTTTGAGAATTTTAAATTGGATTTTGAAGGTCCATTTGAGTTCGGATTTGAGAGTTTTTGATATGTCTAGACTCGTGACGAGATAAGGAACCCGTTGATGTGAAAATTTTTGAGTTCCGAGATGTGGGTCCGGGGCTCGGGTTTTGCTAATTTCGGGATTTGTTCCCGTAATTGATTGTTTTCATTTGGACTTTGTTCCCCTAGCATATTGTGATGTATTCGCTCTGATTTTAGATAGATTCGGCGTGCGTGGAGGCCGAATTGAGGGGCAAATGAGCTGCGAGTTAGAGATTTTGCCGGTTCGAGGTGAGCAACGATTTTAAATGATATTCTGAGGGTTTTAAACCCCGAAAATGCACATCGTAGTGTTATATTGAGGTGACTTGCACGCCGGATAGCGAGCGTGGGGTCGATCACCGTTGGGGATTGTGACTTGGTCCGTCCTGATTGATGAATTTACTGCGTATTTGACTAAAATTTACTTTGTATCATCATAATTTGGGTTGATTGCCATATTTGGGCTTCGTGCCAGCTATTTGAACCCTTCGAGGATGGTTGTTAATCTTTTCTCACTGTTTTGATTTTATACTTGAACTCAGTCATGTACTTTCTACTATTTTCAAACTCAGCCAAGTTTACTTTGCCTTAACACTTGAAATGATATTTCTAATAATATTTTGGGCTGAGCATTCATGTTTATTGTTGCCCAAGTGGCTTATGTGATTTTTTTGACTGAGTAAGGCTGAGGGCCTGTATTGTGAGGATACTTTTGGATCGGGATGCACGCCGCAACAATATATATATGAATCGAACTGTACGCCGCATCAGTGTTATACGGATACTGATATGAGGTCGAGGGCCTAGACTTGATGCCACGAGATGACTTGATATTGCACTTGGACTGTAAGGGGCCCCTCCCGGAGTCTACACACCCCCAGTGAGCACCATCAACGATAAATGGATCGGGTTGCACGCCGCAGCGATATGTGGATCGGGCTGTACACCGCAGCGGTATTGGTATTATTTGATGTGTTTACCTTATTTCATTTGTCTATTATTATCTGTTGTTTGTGCTACTCTTTGCAATATTTACAGGATATTCTGGCATTATCTGATAACTGAGTGTTGTGCCCAAGGGGCAAAAATTTTGTGCTTACATGCACAATTTGTTTTGCATTCGTTTGCATAACCGCTGAAAAAGGACATTTCAAAAGAGGCTTAAACTGAGTTTAGATATTTTTCTAAAGATTTCATAGCTTCATTGTTTAAAAGAAAAAGGTTTACACAACTTCTATATAGCACGATGATTTGCCATACGTGATTTCTTACCGCTCAGTTGTTATTTACCTTTATTACTCACTGAGTTAGAGTACTCACTTTACTCCCTGCACCTCGTGTGCAGATGCAGGTATTTGTTCACCCGGTAGAGGGTTTTGAGCTGATCAGAGACTAAGTTAATGGAGTTTAGCGAGGTGACTGCCAGCGTTCGCAGCATCGCATGTTCTTCCATTGTTTTATCAGTCCTATTTGTATATTTCAAACTTGTAGTGGTAGTTATATTCCAATAGTTGTTCATGAATTGTGACACCCCGATTAGGGCTGTGTTGGGCTGTATTTCCGCTAATTAATATTGTTAAGTCATATTTAAACTGCTTATGAACTATTTTTAACTGTTTTAAAAGGATGAATTATGTTTAGTTGGCTGGCCTTGTCCCCACGAGAGGCGCCATGACCGGGTCCGGAATTTAGGATCGTGATAAGATTGTATCAGAGCCTAGGTTACTAGGTCTCACGAGTCATGATCAGGTTTAGTAGAGTCTCGCGGATCGGTACAGAGACGTCTGTATTTATCCTCGAGAGGCTGCAGAACCTTTAGGAAAACTTTGCATTCTTGAACTCTTATTGTGCGTCCCTGATTCGGCTTGAAAAGTAACTTTTGAAATTCCTTCCACGCGTTCGCATGCGCGCATGAGCGCTCAGTATTAGATGTGCCTTGATGGCTTGTGATTCCCCGATCGTGGGGCGAGATGTAATCTCTGTGAGTTTATGTTAGGCCAGTCTGGAGAACTTGAGGTCAGATCTTTGCCTATGGCTTGAGCACCGTGGTGCTGATTGTGTGAACAAGTGTTTTTGAACTTATACGTTCGGTATTGTCTCTATTAATGGAAGTGACGGCTGGATAGCCACGTGATAAGTACGTTAGTACTGCGAGATGTATCTATGTAACTTGGAAGTGACGAGGAAGGTCTGCGGGATGATAGATGAACTATTAAGTGTATGATTTCCATTGTGATTGGATGTGTAGCTCCGAGTTATGGGCGCGTGAAGAATCTTTTCGTGTCTCCTAGTTGGGAATGAAGTAAATTTTATGTTGCGGTACGAGTTCAGACTCAGGAAGACTAAGTATCTGTGTAATGTGTATGAAGGTGGAAGGTATACGGGAATGTTAAACTGAAGGCAAAGCAAGTGAGTTATCTCCCGCGAAGAGTTCTAGGGTCGTGTGACCCTTACGTGAATGTTAGAAGATCTCATGTGCAATTGAATTGTAAGTGTCGAAGTTTGAAATTTTGGGTCGCTAAGAGAGTGGGTTTAACTGTTGCGACATTTGCCGAAGAGTTAAATAATAGGTGATTTGTGTTTATACAAGCTTACAAAGGATTTGAGTTTAATCTCACTATGGTATTAAGGCAGCAGTGGAGTATATGCGTTATGAGTATTGTATGTTTTGATCTATGGCTTCGATCCAAGTTGGGGAGTTTACTATTGATTAGCTAATTGTACGATTGTGTGCTATGTTGGTTCCGGTTTGAGGCTTGCTAGTGAATCAGTTTTGGTTGTGGAAATTGAGCCGAGGATGGCACGAATGAAGGAAAATTTTGACAAAGGTTATATGGTGCTTCGTGGATGTGTGAGAATAACAGGATGTCTTAAGCTATTGTTGGTAAAGAATGCTCGGTGTATAGAGAAGGAAGATGATTGTTTGTATTGGTATGAGGTCGTGTCCTGCGGTATCAGAGTGCTAATGAGGCGCGGGTGGTTCAATTCGCTTGATCAAATAATTTGCAATTTGAATAAGAGTGAATGACTTTCGAGAATGGTTCTAATGTGTTCAAGATTCTACAAAGAACAATCGAGTATTTTAAAGTTGCATGTGTGGTTAGAAACTGTGTTTTTATTGGAAGAGGTCCAGATATGTGGTGTTCTATGTAATTATGGGATTCTATGTAGCACTATCAGGTAGGTGCAGGTAATGGTTTGGAATTCGTAGAATGTTCTATGATGTTTTGACTTGCGATGTAGCAGTTGGAAGGTACGAAATGGTTTGTGCGATGTGAGACAACATGGTCTCGTGATTCAAAGTCACCCGGGATGAGTGCGGATGGATGGTGTTATGTGTTGAATGTAGTTACTATTATTCCTAAGGCAATCAGGGTAAGTCGAAAGAAGATGGATTGGTTAGCCATATATTTGTTGGCATGTTGGTGGTAGAGATCAGTTCCTTCAGCACGATCAAGTTATGCATGTGATTTGTGGCATTACATGTGAGGCCTATCGTCCGTCGTAGTTGATGTTATTTAGGAGTATCCCATTTTCATAGGCCTGTTACGTGTAGGCGGATCCCTGCAGGGTTATGGTGGGTTAGACCAATGCTTAGAGATTTGCATATTCTACGGTTATGAGAATTTACCTGTGTGTTGCTATGGTTCTCCTTAAGTGAATTAAGTGGGAAGTGTTATATGATAAAGTGTTAACCTAATAGTGGTTCTGAAGCTGTGATGAAAAGCTTGTTCTATCATATGTTGGCATGTTGGGTGCAGTGAGTGGTATGGAAATTGAAGTAAAGATAAATGTAACAGCTCGGTGTGGACAAGGATATCACAAGCTCGGATGAGCAGGGAAGAAGTTTTGACATTTAAGGTAAGTTGGTATTGTCTTCAGCGTCACCTGAGAATGGTGTTTTGTGAAAAAAGGCTTTGCATCCTGGTTAATAATACTTGATCGCTTTTCAGTGTTAGTACGACCGGTGATTTGGAGGTACGGCCCAGTTCTTTGTTATGATAGGTTGTGGGAGGGTGTCCTACAGTAAGATTGTGTAAGTATGGCAGTTAGTCACTTGATTTATTAAAGACTTGAACCAAGCAGGAAGGTCGTGATAATATCGTTGAATTGAGAATATATGCCTGGAGGGCACTCAGTCTATTGATTTATGGACAGCGGATGATTTCTCCAACTATGATGGATGTTCTTATGTGTTACGAGCGGAAGATGAGTTGCTAGGGACTTTGAAAGGTAATTAACCTAGTTCAGTTCGATCAGAACCGGCTTGAGGTCGGTGGATGGATTCAAAAGTGAATACGGGCTCTATGTCAGGCCAAACGGGTTCATTTCTGTGATGCGCTCCTTATGGAGGAGGAATCACGGTGTTATTTCGTTGTCAGATATTTTATGCAGTGATACACTGCGCCGTGTGAGTTGTGAGACGGTTTGAGAAAATGCTTATGTGTTAAGGATCCGCGTAGAAATGATGTTATATGAGCAAAATGGCTCTCGAGATTCAGATTGTATATCGCACCTCAGATTGTATATTGCACCTCAGTTGTCAACAAATCCTTGGTAAACATAATATATAGTACACTTTAGCAGTAGGGATATTAATCTGTGATATAATGTTTTGAGACAAAAAGTTGATAGTCTTAGCTTCATAACTATCTTTGAGGAAGTAAAGAGAAAAATTCATTAGTTAAACAACTAAAGGAGGTAAAGAAAACCTAAAATAATTGAAAAGAGAAGAAGATTTCAGACAATAAAGCTCCTCACGAATGCACCCTTCCAACACGATCTCATAAAAATGTAAAGTTCATATCGGAAACTGAAAGTTCCCTAAGGAAAAGGAAAAAGCTAAAGAAAGAGCACAACTTGATACATGATACCAGACTCGCTAGTGTAGCATAGAGAGCACAAGATTGAGAAAAATAGTCACAGGGAAGGACAAACAACAGTTCTTCACATTGAATGGGCCTAACATTTCTACAAATCCACTTAAACGAGTGAAGGAGAGATTATCATTTAATGATATGCTGGTAGTTTACCTAAAGGCTGGAGAAACAAAATACTAAAGTAAAGACGAAGGGAAAAGCTTACTGTCCAGCACTGCTTCTCACTTCAAAATCAACCAACATCCATTCGTGTAACAACCCGACCGACCGTTTTGAGATTTTGCACTTTGATTGCTAGTTCTCGGGCATGACTTGCTCTGTGTAATGTACTATGACTTCTGTAGATCATTGGTTTTGGGTTTCAGGAAAAATTGGAAGGAATTTGAAAGAAGAGTCTCAGTTGAAAGCTTTGAATTGAAATGTTTGACCAAGAGTTGACTTATTTATATACGAAATCGGATCGGAGTTTTTATGATTTGGTTAGCTTCGTTGGGTAATTCATGACTTAGGAGCATGATCAGAATTAGGTTTGGAGTTCCGGTGTAGAAATTAGCTTGTTTTGGCAAAGTTAGTATTTTGGCGATTTCTGGTTGGTTGGTGAGATTTTGATCCTAGGGTCGGAATGAAATTTCAAGAGTTGCATTAGCTTTGTTATGTCATTTGGGATGTGTGTGCAAAATTTTAGGTCATTCGGACGTCGTTTGGTCGGGTTTTTTATCGAATGTGTATTTCGAAAGTTTATGGAGAAACTTAGGCTTGAATTCGATGTGAATTGATGCTTTTGGTATTGTTTGAGGTGTTTTGGTGATTGGAACAAGTTTGAATGAGGTTTTAGGATGTTTTTGTGCTTTTGGTTGAGGTCCTCGTGGGCCTCGGGTGAGTTTTGGGTGGTCAATCGGACCATTTTTGTGTTTGAGATATTGCAGATTTTTAGTTCTGGTGTTGTAGGTACTTTGGCCTTCGCGTTCGCGAAGGGGAGCTCGCGTTTGCGAAGGACTGAGTTTTGTGAGCTACGCATTCGCGAGAGTCATTCCGCATTCGCGAGGGTCCATGCCGCGTTCGCGAAGGGCTGACTTCTGTGAGCTATACGTTCGCGAGGGTCCATGTCGCGTTCGCGAAGGGTTGTGAGCGGCAGCATTGCGTTCGCGAGTGTTTATACGCGATCGCGTAGGAGAGATTAGGTCTGATGGTCAGGTAGTCATCGCATTCACGATGGAAGTGGCGCGTTCACGAAGGTCAAGGCTGTGGAAGCATCACGTTCGTGACGGGTGTGTCGCGTTTGCGGAAGGTAAAAGCTGGTCAATGTAATTTTGTGCTGCGCATTCGCGAGAGTTGGACCGCGTTCGCGAAGATGAAAATCCTGTAGCTGGGCAGAATGTTTTAAAGTCATCTTGCTCGCGATTTTGGGTTTATTTTCACCCATTGCTGCACGTTTTTGGGGATTTTTGGAGGAAATGAAAGAGGGATTCAAGAGGAATCGACTTGAGGTAAGAATCTTGGTCTTAAAACTTGATTATATTGTGAAATCCACCTAGAAATTTATGGAAACTAAGACAAAAATTGAAGAACTAGGGCTTGAGTTTTGAGAATTTTAAATTGGAATTTGAAGGGCTATTTGAGATCGGATTTGAGAGTTTTTGATATGTCTAGATTCATGGCGAGATAAGGAACCCGTTGATGTAAAAATTTATGAGTTTCGAGATGTGGACTCGAGGCTCGGATTTTGCTAATTTTGGAATTTGTGCCTTTAATTGATTGTTTTGATTTGGACTTTGTTCCCTTAGTATATTGTGATGTATTCGCTCTGATTTTGGATAGATTCGACGCGCGTGGAGGCCAAATTGAGGGGAAAAGATGTCGCGAGCTTGAGATTTCGCCGGTTCGAGGTGAGTAATGATTGTAAATTATATTCTGAGGGTTTGAAACCCCAGATATGCACATCGTAGTGCTATATTGAGGTGACCTGCATGCCGGATAGCGAGCGTGGGGTAGAGCACCGTTGGGAATTGTGACGTGGTCCATCCCGATTGATAAATTTACTACGTATTTGATTGAAATTTACTTGGTATCATCATAATTTGGGCTGATTGCCATATTTGGGCTTTGTGCCAGCTATTTGAACCCTTCGAGGATGGTTGTTAATATTTCCTCACTGTTTTTATTTTATACTTGAACTTAGTCATATAATTTCTACTGTTATCAAAACTCAGCCAAGTTTACTTTGCCTTAACACTTGAAATGATATTTCCAATAATATTTTGGGTTGAGCATTCATGTTTATTGTTGCCCGAATGACTTATGTGATTTTGTTGACTGAGTAAGGCCGAGGGCCTGTATTGTGAGGATACTTTTGGATCGAGCTGTATGCCGCATCAATATATAGGGCCTGTATTGTAAGGATACTTTTGTATCAGGCTGTATATATATATATATATGGATCGGATTGCATGTTGCAGCAGTGTTATACATATACTGATATGAGGCCAAGGGCCAAGACTTGATGCCACGAGATGGCTTGATATTGCGCTTGGGCCGTAAGGGGCCCCTCCCGGAGTCTTCACACCCCCAGTGAGCGTTGTCGACGATAAATGGATGGGGATGCACGCCGCAGCGATATGTGGATCGGGTTGTACGCCGCAGTGGTACTGGTACTGTTTGATGTGTTTACCTTATTTCATTTGCCTGCTATTATCTGTTTTTTGTGCTACTCTTTGTAATATTTACCGGATATTCTAGCATTATCTGATAACTGAGTGTTGTGCCCAAGGGGCGGAAATTCTGTGCTTACCTGCACTATTTGTTTTGCATTCGTTTTGCGTAACCGCTGAAAAAGGACATTTTAAAAGAGGCTTAAATTGAGTTAAGATGTTTTTCTAAAGATTTCATTGCTTCACTGTTTTAAAAAAAAAAGGTTTACACTACTGCTATTTGCCATACGTGATTTCTTACCGCTCAGTTGTTATTTACCTTTATTACTCACTGAGTTGGAGTACTCACTTTACTCCCTGCACCTCGTGTGTAGATGCAGGCATTTGTTCATCCGGTAGAGGGTTTGGAGCTGATCAGAGGCTAAGTTAATGGAGTTTAGCGAGGTGACTGCCAGCGTTCGCAGCATCGCATGTTCTTCCTTTGTTTTATCAGTCCTATTTGTATATTTCAGACTTGTAGTGGTAGTTATATTCTAATAGTTGCTCGTGACTTGTGACACCCCGATTAGGGCTGTGTTGGGCTGTATTTTCACTAATTAATATTATTAAGTCATATTTAAACTGCTTGTGAACTATTTTTTAACTGTTGTAAAAGGATGAATTGGGTTTAGTGTGCTGGCCTTGTCCTCACGAGAGGCGCCATCACGACCGGGTCCGGGTTTAGGATTGTGACAATTCGCCCTCCAAACTCACACTTCTTTCCAATAAATTTGATTTTATTTTTCAGTTTTCCTTAATTTGATTTGAGTAGCAATGGAGATGAACCTTTTAATTAAGTCAGGATTAACCATCATTGCAACAAGTGTTGACGAACTGGCCATAATAGAAGGACATGCAACCAAAAGAAGAATGAGACTAAATTTGTTGCTACAATCAATAGTTCTGCTACTCGGGCAAAGAGAACTTATAGCTGCCGTGTGTGCTTAGGAAAGGGCACAATGCTCGGACATGTCTTCATAAAAACAACTTCAAAAGAAGATAGTTCTTTGAAATTCCTTATCTAATTTTCAAGTACACAAGGATCAGAGTAATAATAGCTAATTAATGGACTGCATCCCCAACAGAAGGAGTTCTAATTTTCTTAATCACAAAATACCAGTAGTAGGAAACATCCTTTCTGATATTAGCAGGTACAAGGATCATAGCGACAACATATAGAATCTTGATGTGTTTCCTTATGAATGAGATCATAGTTGTCTTAGGTCTTTCAAGAATTATATGTTATGAGTATAGGAAGTTAATGAACGCACGATAGATTTTCTGGTTTAGCTTTGGTGAATAATTTTAAAACCGAAGACTTTGGACAATACTATTTACTATATTGGTTCGAGAATCCATAAAGTCAGTTATAAAAAACTAGAGAATTTTGTAGCTGGGATCTTACCTATGTCATCTAACCACGCAACTCGACCCATTCTCTTGTACCGTCCTTTTTCTTTTTCATATGTTTGTCCTCAAAGACCTCATCATAAGTCACAAGATCCCTTTTTCCTTTTCCTGCAAAAAAATTAAGTTAGATAAAGTTCAATCGCATATAGTCAAAATCAAAGCAAATATAATAAAAAGGTTACCTTTCTCCTTCGATGGGTCTCCATACTAAATGAACCCCCAGTGTGCAATGAGCCACCTGTATTGGAGGCTCGGGCAGCCTTTGCAGCATTGCTTCTCTTCTTAAATTCTTTAGAAGCCCATGTCATATTAAGTCTATCCCATATGTCTTTTAGCATCCAACCGGGCTTCTCTCCATGTTGCCGAGCTTTATATAAGAGATTTTTTAGCCTATCAGCACCTTTTTCTCAAAATTATGACTTATTTGCTGATGATATTTTGGAATCCATGCACACCTTGTCTACAAATAATTTAAAACATTAGATGAAATAAGGGTAATTTGATAAATAATATATAATTTATTGATTTTTTTAATCCTAAATTGATTCCACATCTGCTCTCTATAAAAATACGGTATATCTGACCATTTACTCCAAGCATCTCGGTGAAAGCATGCTTTAACACAATCCACAACCACTTTCATAGATTCATTGGAGGGAACAAAACTGCATTAGAATTAGCATATATTTAAAATATAGTCAACAATTCAAACGAATGAAAAAGTAATTGCTTACCCAGTAGTCCTATCAGGAATGATAATCAGTCTGTGAAGAGAATCATATGATACAATCTCTTCAGTAGTCTGAGTCTGTGTATCATCAAGAACAGGTGTAGATGTATCAATGGATGGAGATGACGGTATTGTAGAACCTCCAACATGCAGCCTAGAAACGCTAAGAGTGGATGATGATGGAGATGAAGATGGAGCCATAGATGCAGGATCACCATTCTGACTAACATGGCAGCTTTTGGATGGAGCAAATTATGACGGAGGCATAGATAAGGAGCCACCATGCTAACTAGTACGATAAGTTGTCGAAGAAGATGGAGTGGGCATGCTCTGTGAATTAGAAATAGGCTTATATTGAACTGGATCACAAGGGGCAAAGTGAAAAAGCCGGGTGGTAGTGAAGTCTGTTCAGGAGGCTGATAAGGAGGAGGGAGAGGAGGAGCAGGAAGAGGATGACTCATAATTGGCACAAACGAGCTAGCGGGACCTGAAGCATGCTGAGGAAGCTGGGAAGCGTGTCTTATCTTCTTTTTTTTACCTGGTGCCATCTGTGTAACATAAGAATACTATAATATTATATGAAATGTGTTAAGACATAAAAAAAAATATAAAGAAATTCTTCCGCTTAATAAATGAATAAAGAAAACACATAAAACCAACATGTCAATCTTTTTCCCTTGCTTGATATTCATTATTTAATTCTTCTTCATCGCTTGTTTCATTTTCATCCAGTAATTCTCCCTCATCGCTTATTTCATTTTCATCAAATGTTTCTTCGTCGCTTGTTTCATGTTCATCGGCAGGATCTTCCCCCCTGTTTGCCCGGGATGTTCTTTCCCCAAAATCATGTTAATTTGATCTACGAGTAAGGACCGAAGGATCATATTATTCATATATGTCTTTACTATGCTGCAATTCACCCACTAATTCATTATCAACCCTTTCTTGAACACTTGAAATGTCATTTTGGTACGCGACTTCTAATGCATTCTGAACTTCTATTCTGCCTACGGGCTTTATTTTTATAACTATCCGCCAAGTGGACTTATTCTTGCATAAAGGATAAGGAACATAATACACTTGTTTCACATTTTGTGCTATGATAAATGGACCATAGAATTCATACTCCTTCGTGTGGTTAATTTTTCAACTAATTTATATTGAGGATGAACCTTTGTACCCCTAGTAGGTGTTGGATCATACCACTTACACCGAAAGAGTACCAATTTTTTTCGGCTAACCAAAATACTCTAGTTCTAAAATCTCTTGGAGCATACCATAATAATCAACATCTCCATTACCATTTACCCACACCCCACTATTATTGGTTTTCTTATTCTTAGACGATTCTTCTGGATAAAACTTGTACCCATTGACAAAGTACTTAGACATCATTTCCCCAGCTATATCACGCAAAAATCGATCGTTTATGCCATTGACAGGATTATGAACCTATATAGAGAAAGAAAAATTAAAATTTGAAATATACATGTACTCAATTTGTAGCCACAAAATAAAACTTACAAACTCCTTAAACTACTCTGGAAATCTTGGATAAATAGCATCATGCCCATTTACACCTATAAAGTATCTGTCCCACAAAATTACAATTTTCATTAGTTAAAATAACTTTAATCTTGTGATAATCGTCTATAATATAAATTAAGACTTACTTATAATAGGGTTGGACCTCCGGACAATTCAACAAGACATGTGTCGCAGCAGACTTTTTTTTCATCTCATTCAAATTTTGCTTTTTACTAGTTTTTGGACCTCTACCTGGTTGATTGAATATGGAAAATGGTAGTGCCAAAGGATCAGTAACACCTCCATCATCATGCCGATTCGGACTATTTCTCAAACATGGCACATCATGTTCAAAATAATATGAACATAAAACGGAAATTTCTTTAGCCAAATGTGCCTCGCATATCAATCCCTCAATCCCAGATCTATTTTTCACGGTCCGCTTACATTTTTCAATAGTCCTGCATATCACAATTTTTAGATGAAATAATATTTAACTAAAACACATCAATGGAAAATAATTTAAAGGCAATGCCTCTCGTAAGGATACATCCATCTACACTGAACAAGCCCTCAAATCGTGCCTCTTCCGCAAGATGAATTGGAAGATGTTCCATTACATCAAAAAAATCAAGAGGAAAAATTTTTGCCAGCTTGTTTAAAGTTAAACAAATGTTACTCTCCATGTAAGCTAAGTTCTCCACCTTTAATGTTCTAGAACACGACTCCTTGAAAAATAAACTTATCTCAGTAATGGGTTTCCATATTCTATCAGGCAAGCCTTTAAATGCAATAGGCATCAATGATTCAAGGAAAACGTGACAATTGTGACTCTTCATAGACGTCAACTTCCCTTCTTTCATGTTAACACACCGAGATAAGTTTGACGCATATCCATCAGGCATCCTTAAATTCTTAACCCAATCACAAATATCTCTTCTCTCATCCAAAGTGAATGTGTAACTGGCCTTGGGCTTCTGAATCTTGTTGTTCAAGTATGTCAGGTACAACTCACTTCGCCTACAATATTCCTTTAAGTCCATCCTAGTCTTCAAGTAATCTTTTGTATTATTATTGACATCCATTACAGTATTAAATATGTTGTCAAAAAAGTTTTTCTCGATATGCATGACATCCAGATTATGCCAAAGAAGGTTATGCTTCCAATAATATAACTTCCAGAATATGCTTTGTTTGGTCCAATTATGCGTAACACCATAACCAGGTATCTTATTAGACATTGGAGACTCTATTACCTTAGGTAGAAACCTAACTCTGTTCCAAATTTCTTCTGGTGACAATGGTGATGGTGGCTCCTCAAAATCAGTTTGGTTCTTCATAAATGCACTAGTATTTCTCCTAAACTCGTGATCCCTAAGCAAGAATCGACGGTGGCAGTCAAACCATGTGTTCTTTCCTCCATGTTTCAATGTGAATGCTTTTGTGTCCTCCATACAAGTTGGGCAAGCTAACTTTCCCGCAGTCAACCACCCAGATAATATTCCATAAGCAGAAAAATCATTTATAGTCCACATCAAAGCAGCACTCAATCCGAAGTTTTGTTTAGTTAATATATCATATGTTTCCACACCTTCATTCCACAACAACTTTAACTCATCAATTAAAGGTTGCATGTATACATCAATCAAACTTTTCGGATTGCATGAACCTGGAACAATACAGTTTAGGAACAAATATGGACTTGTCATACACAACTCAGGAGGAAGATTATGCAGCGTAACAAACACAGGGCGACATGAATATGGTGCAACAGAGACAGAAAATGGAGTGAATCCATTTGCACATAAACCCAACCTAATGTTTCCTGGTTCATTAGCAAAATCTGGAAATACCCTATCAAAATGCTTCCATGCTTCTCGATCTGACGGATGACATAAAACAATGGGTGGTCGTCTATTTTCGTAGTGCCATCTCATATGAGGAGCAGAGCTCATTGATGCATACAATCTCTTTAACCTAGGTATAAGGGGTAAGTAATGCATCGCCTTAACTAGAACCTTATTTTTCTTTTTGGAATTTTTGTCTTCCTTGTAACAAGGTTGGTTACAAAATTTACAATTTTCTAAATTTGCATCATCCTTATAGAATAACTTACAACCTTTCTCACAACAGTCAATCCTCTATGATGAAAGTCCTAATTTAGAAACCAATTTCTTTGCTGTGTAGAAATCTTTGGGTAGGTCAATTTTATACGGATTAAGTTCATTCATAAGGCCAATGATAGAGTCCATGCCTGCTTGGGAAATATTCGAATCCGATTTAATACTTAATAATCTAACCGCAACAGACAACTTAGAATGCATTGAGTCTTTATATAATGAACGACTAGCTTCTTGTAACTGTTCATAAAAGTGCTTAGCATCATCATTTGGTTCAGACTGAACCCCTGAGTGCATCACAAAAGTATCCCTAACCATTTCATTGAATCGAAAATTTTCAACATTATTTTCTTCCAAAGGATTACCCTCACTACCCAAAAAATTTTGAAAATCGACATCACCAACACTAGCAACATCCTCTCCATGAATAGTCCACACGTAATAATTTTCTATAAATCCTTTTTTATAAAGATGAATTTTAACAACATCTGGTTGGAGCAACTTTCCACACTTGCATTTCACACAAGGGCACCTAATTACCCCTTCACTGAGAAATTCATGAAGTGTTTTTGCTTTAGCCATAAATTCATCAACCCCTTCTATAAATTCCTCCCTCAACCCAATACTATTAGCATAAGTCCGATTATACATCCATCTACGATGTGCAAGCTCCATCTACACAAAATAAATCCAAGATTTTTAAAACCATATATATTACTTAGAACTATACCAAACAATTTACTATAAATAAACTTGATTCTTTCAACAACAAAAATATATTTTGTGGCCATCCTAAAATATTCTAACATCTTACATAAAATAGTTTTGCCTTACTTCTTTGCTTTTAAATATCATCATCTGTGATTGATTAATTCATATCAGTATATAATATCAAAGAGAATGTGCATCTTGATAGAAGAAGATATGTAATTACCCAAATTCTTTCCTGGAAGTAAGATGCAGCAGGTAAAAGGACTGTACCATTATTATTTAAAAAAAATCATTTGGTCTACATATGAGGAGACTTGTGAAAGATCATTACTTACCTAATTAAATTATTAATAAGTCTTTCTCTATCTCAAGATCATGGTTTTAGCACTTTAATTAAAAGCATTAAAGAGTTTTTTTAGCCACCCAAGACTTTTAGGATATTGTTATTAAGGAATGACATAAATTGTGGTAATAATCAAATTTAACGAGTTATAGTTATTGGTAATCATGATAAGTTTCCTGAGACCTTATTCAAGTTAAGTTAAAGAGATAAGACACATAGGAACATGATCTTTATTTAGATACAAAATCTAACCAGTAATCTTCATGGTTTTCAAACTATAATTTAATACTTATCATGACTTTTAATAGGTAAACCAAACCAACCTTTGGTCTGACAGATCTTTGTAGCAATAACAGAAAAATTAACATTCTTCACTGAACTAATTACTTTCAGACATCATACAAGCATGCTATCTAAGTCCTTGCATAAATAGATTGTGTAAATTATAATTTAATTCAGAGGCAACAGACCCAAACGAAATTTCCTAGAAAATATTAGATTATTAGCACAAATACAAGCTTCTCAACCTCTTATAAGATTAGCCATTTCTAGTTCTTCAACCTCAGCTTCTCAATTTTCATTTATGGCTCCAATATCTCAACCAACACCGTTTTTCCAACCTCATCATCAACAGCCAATCCAAAATTCACTTATGACAAGAGAAAGTGTATAAAATTTATTTTTCAGTTCTTAAATAGAAAGTGTGCATTTCCTCTGTTCGAATCTCGAGGTCTGCTATCACGCCAATACCTCTAGAACAAAGGAATGTATGTATAATATTTACTTTTCTTTATAGGTGATAAAAAATATAGCTATAGAAATGAATAACTTCCGGATATGTCAAGCTCTTGAAATATATTTTGTTATTTGAGCAGTAAAAAGGATAAATCTTCTATAGTCAATTGGTCTTCAAGAGTCAAAGAAACTATCTAGGTAATAAATCTTCAAGGATAAGCATTGCGATAAAGCTAAACCCACAAAATATCTAGGTAGTAAAAAGAGAGACAGAGGCAGAAACTAACCGAAAAGAGGAGCGGAAGAGAAATTGGAACAGAATTGGTCTTCATGAATAGAATAATAGGCTTGAAATTTCTGTCGTTTGCCGAAAATTGCCATCTGTCGCTTGCCTCTGTCAGCCGCACAAGTGGAGTTGAAGAGAAATCAAAGAATCATCAACAATACTAGTGGAATGGAGAGAAATCGCAGAAGAAATTAAATATCGATATACAAAGAGAGAGAGAGAGAGAGAGGAAATTTGGGAAATAGGGTGAAATTGGGGAAATAGGGTTCGACTCTCAAATATTAGATATATACCTTTATGACTACCACAGTCACAAACGCACTAAAATATTAATTCTTTTGTCTATTTAATTTTATTTTGCGACAGATATAGTCGCCTAATTAGTCAACTATTATTGACTTTTTATATTTCGACTGAATTAATCGCAAAGATAAAAGCGGGAGATTTCCAGCGCTGTTTGCCAACTAATTTTGTTACAATACTAGTCGAATTTTCTTTTTTTTTTCCTAAAGCAATAAAAATGCAATCTTTTTCCCACTACTGTGGTCGCAAAAGTAGTCACATTAGCGACTACTTCAATGTCAGTCACAAATTTCGGTCGCAAATTATTATTTTTCTAGTACTGCATGAAATAATAAGTAAAATCACTCATATATGATAATATTTTTCAATAATTTCATCTCTACTTCTATCACTCAACGTCTTCATATTAGTAGAAGACTTGCCTTGTATTTCGAAAGGAATATCATAAGGCTCATCTCCTTCTTCAATCTCTACCGTAATGTTTTCATTAACATAATAGTTGAATTCCTTACCAGTAAAAGAATATCCACGATGAAATCATGTATAGCTACGGTAGTTGTGACTAGATGATTTTGAGTGTAAAACTTAAAAGATTGCACTTTTCACGACCCAAAAATGACAAGTCGTGATGGCACCTAACTTGACCCGCTAGGTAAGTCAACTAACCAACAATACAAGCAAAATGAAATTATAGGATAATATTGTAAGATTATGTGAAATTTTACAAATTCACCAAAGAATTGGTAGTACAAATCACGAGCTTCTAAGACTTAGAATTTACAAAGCTGATACAAATAATTACACGATATATTTGAAAGCTACTTAAACAAATTAACAAAATCTAAATCTACCAAGGACAAGTGGCAGCTATTTCCGAAATGCACGAACATCTTTGGGGTTAGCTCCCGACATCACCAGCAGCTCTACACCAAAAGTCTACATGCAAGGTGCAGAAGTGTAATATGAGTACAACCGACCCCATGCACTCAGTAATTATTTTGTCTAACCTTGTTGAAGTAGTGACAATGCTTTTTAGTTAAAATATGCTCATTGATGTAAACTAACTATAGAACTATACTGCAGTATAATAGAATAGAGAACACGAAATGAATGTATAAAGAAATAACAAATTACTAGAAGAGATCACAATTCAAAAGTTTCTAATATCTCGACCAGTCTTTTCCATGGAGCGAAACCCAATGAGCCACAATAATCACCTCAAAAGTTTCATAGTGTGAAAGACTCAAGACATCAATCCATCGGCACGACAACATCCTTCATGCATTTGTAATCATAGAGGTGCTAACAACAATTAGAAGGAATATAACTTCAACTAACTAGCATAGTAGAGGCATGAAGATAGATATAACAAATAAGAAATGGGACACATTGTAACGACCCACCTGGTCGTTTCATGAGTTACCTCTCTGTTTCCCCTATTTCTGCTTCTTATTGCCTTGTTCAGATGTATTATATTTTATCGGGTTGGTTGGTTCGGATTCGAAGAAGTTTTGATAAGGTTTGCAACACTTAGTCTCTTTTGAGTAAGCTTAAGTTGGAAAAGTCAACCGGATGTTGACTTATATGAAATAAGGCTCGGATGGAATTTTGATGGTTCGGATAGCTTTGGGAGGTGATCTGGGACTTAGGAGCATGATCGGAAAGTGTTTTGGATTCGAAGAAGTTTTGATAAGGTTTGCAACACTTAGTCTCTTTTGAGTAAGCTTAAGTTGGAAAAGTCAACCGGATGTTGACTTATATGAAATAAAGCTCGGGTGGAATTTTGATGGTTCGGATAGCTTTGGGAGGTGATCTGGGACTTAGGAGCATGATTGGAAAGTGTTTTGGAGGTCCGGAGTAGATTTAGGCTTGAATTGGCAAAATTAGAATTTTACCGTTTTCTGGTTATTAGGTGAGATTTTGATATAGGGGTCGGAATGGAATCTCGGGAGTTAGATTAGGTCTTTTGTGTCATTTGTGATGTGTTTTCAAATTTTTAGGTCATTCGAATGAGGTTTGATAGACTTTTTGATCGAAACAGGAATTTGAAAGTTTTTGGAATTCTTAGACTTGAATCCGATGTGATTTTGGTGTTTTGATATTGTTTTGAGTGTTACGAAAGTTGGAACAAGTTTGAATGAGATTATGGGATAGTTGGCAGGTTTAGTTGAGGTCCCGAAGGCCTCGAGTGAGTTTCAGGTGGTTGAACGGATCATTTCAAGTTGAAAAGGATTGTAGAAAATCTAATGTTAGTGTTGCAGACAGTTGTGCTTCGCGTTCGCGGAGGGTTAGGATGTGAGGCAGGAGTGTTGCCCTTTGCGTTCGCGATGAAGGCCTCGGTTCGCAAAGGGATGAGGCTGTGTTTGATGTGTTCGCGATGGTGATCACGTTCGTGAAGGTTTGAGTTGCTGAGGCATCGCGTTCGCGAGGGGTCGTCGGTTCGCGTAAAAGGATTTTTCGTCAACAGTATTTTTGTGCTTTGTGAACGTAAGGCTTTGACTGTGTTCGCGAAGAAGGATTTCAAACCACTGGGCAGAATGTTTAAAAGGCCATTTTCGCAACTTTTGGCCTAAGTTCACCGTTTTTAACTCGGTTTTGGAGCTTTTTGAGATAGATTGAAGAGGGAATCAAAGAGAACTTCTTGGTGGTAAATTTATGGACTTAATACTCGATCCTATTGTGATTTAAAACTAATTAAACATGAAATTTGGGGGATTTGAAGCCTAAAATTGGGGAGTTAGGGCTTGGAAATTGGAGACCTTAATCTAGTGATTTGAGGGGCCATTTGAGGTCCGATTTCGATGATTTTGGTATGAATAATCTCGTGCGAGGATAAGGATTCCATTGATGTGATTTTTATTGAATTTCGAGACGTGAGCCCAGGGGTCAGGTTGGACCAATTTTGGGATTTTTGGTATAACTTGATTATTTTTGCATGGGCTTCGTTCCTTTAGCATATTCTAATGATATGATTCTGATTTTGGGTAGATTCGGCGCGAGTTGAGGTCGAGGAGAGAGGCAAAGGCATCGCGAGGTAGTATTTCATCCGGCTCGAGGTAAGTAACCATTGTAAACTGAAACTGAGGGTACAAAGACCCGGTATTACGTATTGTTTTGATAAATGAGGTGATGCAAATACTAAGTGACGAGTGTCTGGGAATACACCGATAGGGATTGTGACTTGGTCCGTCCCGTAGCGATTATTAAGCCGCGTACTTGATTTAAAATCTTATGATATCCCATATTTTAGAGATTGATACTATATTATGGGATGTACGCCATGTTTGCGGCCTTGTACCGATCTGTTGAGACCCTTAGAGATATTTTTACTTGTCACACCTCCTTTTCCACTACACCCCGCAAGGGCATAAAGGAGTTTTTCCACTTAAAGAACAATCAGAACGAGATTTATTATTAAAAATCAGAGTCGCCACTTGGAAAATTAATGGTGTCCCAAGTCACCGGTTGAATCCCAAACCGAGTAAATTTATGACTCTGTTAACAGTCCGCGAACCAGAAATCCGAGTAAGGAATTCTGTTAACCCGGGAGAAGGTGTTAGGCATTCCCGGGTTCCGTGGTTCTAGCATGGTCGCTCAACTGTTATATTTGATTTTATATCTGATTTCACAATATGTTCTAACTTATGCCCTTTTATCCGTAAACCGCTTTTATCATTATTTTAAAAGAATTACAACGTCGTGAAAACGCACCTCGAACCGCGTCGCAATCAATGCACCCGTGGTTGTCAACACATCTCGACTCCGTTGATATTTAGATTTGGATTGCATAAATGTGCACCCGAATTCAAGAATGTAATTTTATTAAAATCGTGCTTAAAGAGTCTAACGTATTATTATTTTGAGGAAGGCCGTGAAATTCGCTAAATGGCCCTCCCGAATTCTAAGTAATTTGAATCACAAAATTAATTGAGAGCCCCGCAATTTGTAATTTTGTTTGGCGAGGCAAGTCTCATTTATTATTTTAAAGGACGAACCTAAAGCGACTATTATTTTTTATTTTTGTTTTTCTCTATAATAATAAAAAAATCCTAGCTAACTCTTATTATGAAAACAAGATTCAGTCATTTCCAGTGAGCCAAAGGCCGTTCAGCCGCGGGCCCAAAGAACCTAAGTTATTCAATACAGGCATGTGGATGAAGTCTCTAACAATCATAAACAATGGGCCTGAAACCAGCCCAAACTGAGCAAACGCAGAGGCCGTGTTGGAATGGTCCAGGGATCAAATCCCTATGGCCGGCGTGCCATGTTCCAATTTTACCCACACAACAACCAAACTCTCATGAATGCATTCAACGGATTATCAGTAACTAAACACTGTATTCGTATTTCAGTTGGCATGCTATTGATCACCCGTTTAAAGCTTGGATTCATATTTAACTATCAAACAATTCTATGCCTAATTCACGTGAACCACTCTTAACAGTGACAATTCTATGCTCATTTGTTGATTTTAACTAAGGCTTATCTTAATACACGGAAAGAAAAACTGAAACTAGTTATATTCTCACACAGCCCACTACTCGAAATTAATAGTTTGAAACTCAGTTACCATACAAACCAATGTATATCATAGATTTGAATTAATTCCTATCCCAACATATTTCCTAGTTATGACCACTTAAACAACAAACTAAACTAATCATTGATTACAAACACATTGCAATATGCTATTCATCCTGACGTTATAAATTCACAAATTGAATCAAAAGGGACTGACAACAGTAAAGACTATCTAAGCAGCATTTTCAGAACATTTAATTCCTTTGAGTTATCTAAGGCTTGAAAACACAAGCACAACAATAGTAATTTGAACGAACAAATGGTCCTGAAGCTTGTCAACTAACCATCCTGTGTTCATCATTCAGGTAAGTGAAATTCAAGTTACACTTCAACTATTATGTACCCAAGTATGCACAGTCCAGTCAATCTAATTAACAGTCCTATTATTACATACTCCAGTTAAATTCAATCAGGCAGCTTAAATGTGACTACAATATTCAACCACAAATCACAACAAAATCTATTCAGTCAAAGTCAAACAACAGATCCACAGCCAGAATTGGTTTCGATGTTTATTTCATGTTGCCAACAGTAAGCAGATATATCAAAGCCAGCTCAAAGGTGTACCTGAAAAATGTAACACAAGGAGAATAGAGTAGAACAGGAGATCAGCAGCAGGAATTAGCAGATTCAATCGAACAGCCCAGCAAATTGGTTTACAAGTCTAGAATAGGTTTGAAATCAAGTAAACTCAGAAGAATCAACTACAGACCACATGCATAACCCGCTGAACTTGAAATTGGAACCCAAACTTCACACATTCCTCAGCAAATAAACCAAATAACAGCATAGTGACTCGCAATGCGCTCAAATACCTTCGAAATTGAGCTTAGATGAAAAACCAACTCAAATAGACCCAAATGCCCTTAAACTAGTTACCAAAACCTTTAAATGTTGTTTAACAAATTCTAAACTATAGTAGAAGCAGAGAAATTCCAATAGGAACTGAAAACTATTTGGAAAGGCAATGAAACGGTAAATTTTTTTTTTTTTTTTTTCTATTTTTGTTGTTTTTTTTGTGATCTCTGAAGATTTGAAGCTAAGCTAAGATCTAAAAATCAAAGAGAGGGAGTTTTGGAAGGAATTTCGAGCTGAAAAAAAAGACCCTCAACAAGGCAAAATGCATGTTTTTATAGGCACAAAGTGAGCTCCACAGATTTTTAGCCTTCTTTTTAAGTCCTTATTCAATTTTCAGTTTAGTCCCTTATTTCTTGTCTTGTGACTCAAGTCACACCTTTTATTTTAACTGAAAGTACCTTAACACCCATACCTAGAAGCTTCTAGGGAGTTCTAGCTAGATTTCATGCCCTGAATTTCCCCAATTGCCCCTGAAATTAAACTAAAACTACAACTATAACCAACCCAACCCCTAATCCCTACCTTATCAATACATTGAAAACTAATCCTAATTCGAACTAAATTGACAACTAAGATTAAACTAATCAACCAAGACTGACTAAACAGGACTAAACAATAATCAATTAGATCCACACTAATAAACTAATTAACAGAGAAATATACTAATCAAAGTTTGGAACAACTAGAATGATATGGCTGGAAAGAAACTCACACCCACAAACATAAACATGATAAAAAGCTAATCGGCATCAACTAATCACGAAATTAATCTTGAGGGAATGAAATAGTTGAATTAATAATGAACAAAAATCGATAATAATTCCAGGAACTAAAAAACCAAAATTAACAAACAAGAGGGAAATTTAACCAGACCAAGAACAAAAATAAAATAAACAAAAAAACTCACTGGCGGGTTCCAAACTCAAAAGCTTGACTGATTCCACTGAGATTCGAGTGCCCATAATCTTGAATTTATCATGAGGAATGAGAAAAGACCATGCAGTACCAAACTTGGCCGATTTAGAGAATTTAGGGTTTACAGCCAAATTCAACTCAAAATTCGAGATGTCTGGAGATGATTTGAAGAAAACTGATTGAGGATTTGTGCAGAGGGTGGTGAAGAGAACCTATGGTGTGATTTTGGGTTAATTTGGGACAAGTGATGTCGTGGACGAAAAACTTTAAACAGTTATTCGAAGGGTTCGGCGTTGATTCGAGAGAAACCAAGGGCAGGGTTGGAAAGAGTGGAGCGAGAAGAACCGGTGGTGTAATTTTTGGGTGGTTTGGAGGTGGTGGTGTTCGCCAATGGCTCCGGCGGCTCCGACGGCTCCGACGGCTCCGGCGAGATAGTTTGTAGATTTTCGACCGTTATATTATAATGCAGGGATTAATTGAGGCCGTCGGATCAAAGAGAATGGATGGCCATGATCACCACTTAACCTAGATGGCTTCATTTTGTTAATGAAACTGGCGGACCGGGTTAAAAGAAAACTGGGCCTGGACGGGTAATAGTTAAGTGGGCTGGGGAAAAAAATGGCCCAGATTGGGTCTTCAATAAAGATCACCCCCTTTTTTAATAATGTTTCTTTTTATTCCTTTTATTTTCTTTTTTTTCCAAATTGTATTTTTGTATTGTTATTTTGATTTTATAAAAATGCAAAAATTAAATTAAAGTCCAAATATATTTTAAAATTAAACTAAGTAATTCCTAAAATTATTTTAGAGACTATTTCGGGACGAATTCACAATTAAACAGTTAAAAAGTGAACTATTTTTGTTGTTTTCTTCATATTTTGATCTAAAGCAAATTAACCCCTAATTAACACTAAAAATATGAAATTAAATCCTAAATGCAAATATACTTTTGTATTTTTTATATGAATAAAAATGCACAAATAAAATGCAACAATTACCAGAAAATGCCACAAAATTCACAAAAAATTATAAAATAATAAAGATATTGTTTTATTTGAATTTTTGGGAATAATATGCTTAGGGCAAAAATCACGTGCTCATAGCTGCTGCCCCTCTTTTCTTGAAAACACGAAGAGTTTTCGTCCAAAGATAAGTGAGCGGAAACGAGCGATTTTTTCCCGTTTGAATATTTCGTGTGAAGCACTTTTAAAAGTTTGACCGCACCCTGATTCAGAGGTTGCCTACATATCCTGAGCTAAACAGGAATCAAGTCAGTGTAATTCTAGAATGTCTGGTAGCTGGGACTACCAGGAGCTGTGATTTCACTACTGTTGCTACTGCTACTGCTTGCTGACCTCCTTATTAGACCAAAAGGAAAATCCAAGCTAAGCTAGCTATACCTAGCAACTATGAGTTACAAGATTCATATCTATGATTCTCTTGAAACTTGATCTTGAGTCTTAGCTGATTTTGTTGTGGACTTCGATCAGAATCTTGATGCTCTCAAGTTGTAGGTATTTTCTTCTTCATGCAGCATTGGGTCAAAACAGGAACAGCGGAGCTTGTGACTTCAATCAAATTTTGAGTAATCCGCACCCTTGCTTGCTTCACATTTGAGTTCATTTCTTTTTGTTCTTTTCTTCTTTTCTTGATTCTGGATTGAGATTTAGTCCATTGGTCATCTCACACCTTGTGTCTTGAGGTTGACCTGCTTAAGATAACAAAACAAACAAACAAACGAAATTTTCTGCCCCAGTTTTCACTAGGAAAATTTCGTGAGTTAGTTGTGACACATATCTAAGCGATCAAATCAGGATTCTATAGGGAGATCCTCGGTTTTTGGCCGGGATTTGGAAAGAAAAGTGCTATCTTCAGGTGTGGGGACTGCAGGCAAGGTCATTTCAGACGACATCTCTGTTTTTCCTTTGGATCTGGTGAAGTATCGATGTGAGGACAGTTTACCACAAACCAACCACGGTTTCTAAAATACTCAACTGAGAATGCCAGCAACAACGGTTAGTATGAAACAAATAACAGATACTGCACATTGGAGAGTGATGCACCTATACAGTTAAATGAATATCTACATGTTTGCTTCGGTTGCATGCGTCATCCCGACTTTACTCTTATTCTTTTTCTCTTTTCTTTCTCTTTTGTTTTGTTTTCTCTAATTTTCTTTTCCCTATTTTTCAATCTTTTTTCCTTTTGTTGTTATTCCTCTCTTTTCTTTCCTCTTATTTTTTCTTTTTTTTCCTTTGGTTATGGTCGAATCCTATGTAAATTGCCTACGTATCATGACCCCGCATGAATCAGACCAAGCGTAGTTCGTGAAACCAAATGCAAAAGTAAGAAAACAATTTTTGGGAATTTTCAATTTTTCATTGATAACAACTGCGGCTACAAAAGCTACTAGACTATTTGGTTTCTTGAAAAGGAAATTACAAAAATAGACTCAAAAGCGAAAATACAGACTCGATTAACTAAGAATACATCAATGCTTCAAATCCTGGGGCCCGCGGAACATCACTCGGCATTGCCGCAGGCCTGCGTGCGAGACCCCTTTGCAACTGATCTAAATCATTCATAACCTGGCGAACAAATATCATCATTGAGGCAAAGGACGTGGTACGACCCATTCGCTCGCCGGCCTGACACTTCATGACAATATAGTGGGCAATGTTTCTGATCCTTTCCTTGATGCGGCCCTTTTCTTGGAGGAGTCGGCTTATTTGTTGTGTACGAGCCTCTAGCACCTGAAAGTCCTGGAAGTGCAGATCTTGTAGCAATTTAATTTCCCTTTCCATCTCTGCAATTAACCTATGGAATTGGTTCATCTCGGCTTGGAATTCTTTTTCCCGCTGGGCTGTCTTTTCTTCCATAGTGTTCATTTTTCTCTTCATCTTGGCGATAGTCCCCTCGTAGTTTCTGCTCATTTGTTGCACAAATTGGGCTCTTTCTTTAGTCTTTTTGGCCTACTGCACCTGGAGTCTTGCCATATTTCCCTCGGATTTTTCTAGTTCTTCTTGGCAGTCCGAAATTTGTTTCTTTAACCCTTTGATCAACCTTTCATCAGATAGACTTCTTTCTTGGTTCAAGGCATCTATTTTCATTTGTTTAATTTAGGCTTTGAGTGCTTCGTTCTCCTGAGCTAATTTCTTTTTGTCACCCTGGTCGGCTGCAGCCTGTACACTTTTGTCGAATTGGAGGTCCCGGACCTGTTGCTCTAACAGTCCTACTCTAGCTTGGTACTCCTTCTCCTTTGCTTGCCAATCCCATTGAATTTGTACCCCATCGGTAAATTGCTGCACGTGCGGTCTTTTAGCAGGTCTATCTGGGATTTGAAATCTTTTGCCAAACCACGTCAGATACTTGGGATCTACCTCGCCTCTAGCTTGGTCCTGTATTATGGTTTTAGGCTCGAGGAACCGGTACTCATTCCATATCTTTCGGATTCTGCCTTCAGGAAATTCAGCCTTCGGGCCTAACTCCATGACTTGCTCACTCAGGTCTTCGTCATTGTACACTGTCTGGAATCTTCCAAGTTGTCGCAAAACCCGGTAAAGAGCATAAGGCTGTATGCTTCGGATACCCATCAAAAGAATATAGGGGACCTCTGCTGATGTGTATACAGCTTCAGTAACAGGAAGCCAACCATAAGCCCATTCGACTTTATCTGCGGTCAGGGATCTTAAGCATGATGACCAGGCCTCAGTACCCTCAGGGAACTCAATTCCTGTCACCCGGGTCCCAAATTCTGCAATACAGCTCAACCCAGTTAAACCGTAGTTCATATAGCTGGTGCGGTGACAGAGGTGTTCCTGCATCCATAACTATAAGAGCAAATTGCAACCTTGAAAGAATTTCACGCCTTCGCGACATTTGGTTAGAGATCGGTACATTTCTGCTATGATCAGAGGAACCACTGTGCTAGTAGGTTTTTTCATGGCAACATCTAGCATCCCTACCAGTCCGAGGTCTATGTGGCTATCTTTTCTCAAACAAGCCACCATTCCCAAAAAGGCTACCATAAAGGCTAATCCTTGTCGCGCTTCCCATTTGTCTTTATTTCCGGCATGTGTCAAGCCGGTGTTAGGCTCCTCGAAACCTTTTGGGTTACCAAACTGGTGATATAGGAAATGCAATGTACAATACCCTTCTGCCAGATGCGGGTCTTGAATATCCCGACTGATGTTCAACAGATCCAAAAACCTATGAAGGGTTACCGGTCGTGGGACCAGTAGGTATGTGCCTCGAAGGTTCCCGTTGAGGCCCGCATATCCCGCAATCTCCTATAAGGTAGGTGTGGGTTCAAAATCTAAAAATCGAAATAAGTTACGGGTCGGGTCCCAAAATGGTATTAGTGCCTCAATGATATCTTTCCTCGGTTTGATGTTCAATAAATCCACTAGACCGCCTAAAATTTTGACCACGGTATCTCTGCTTCCTTTTCCTAGATCATGCCATCACATATGAAGTTTCAAGGGGATCTCACTCAGGACTGAGAAGGTTTCAATGTTACTTGAAGTCATCCTGCACGTTTATTTAAAAGGGAAATTTTAATTACTTATTTTGAAAACTGGCTATTTTTGCAAAATTCTTTATTTAACAAGACAATGGTTTGGTTTTGCGAATACGGCCTTTCGGCGCTTCTGGGAAGAAGATTTTAAGGCTGTACTCGTAAATCGTTTAAAAATGACTCAAGGTGGCTGTTCTTGCAAAAAAACCTTCCGGCGCCCTTTTGGGGACATTCGGCTTATTTTAACAAAAATAGCATCACCCGACTTTATTTATGACAAAAATTAAAATTTTGACATTTTTACTATTTTATTTTTTTTCTTTTTTTTGGCTATTTTTTGCAAAAGGGAGGTTGGACCCGATGAGGGTTGCCTACGTATTTCATATCCGGTGAGAATCAAACCAGGGCAGATTTGCCAAAATTAAAGCTATTTTTGAAAAGCCATTTTTCAAATATTTTCTGTTTTCTTTCACTTCATGTTTCAAAACCCGGCAACATTTCGGTATTATTTGGGTATTGGGTTTTTCAAACAAATGGTACCCTCATTTAGTCCTAACACTGCTATTTTTCACAATTTTCTCTCATTGTATACAAGCTGGTCAACATGTAAAGCCGAGCAAATATATGCGCAAGTAGCACGTACGATGCATCAGGATGGTCATTTCAATTCAGGTTACCTATCCTAGACGGACCCAACCCCTGTGTTGAGTCCCCTAAGTCAAATGTACATGATGCAAACAAGCGTCCTACTAGGGATCCGACATGAGTTTATTGTTCTTCTAGGCTTAAACCCTAGGTTTATTGGTCTAGACCTGGCTTACCCGAGCGGATGACTCGAGCCGAGGGGGAGACAGCGTACCAGGGATATAGAAGCTCTGGCGGCTTTGCAACTTATCCAAACATCGTTCTAAATTGGGAAATACTCTAAATAGAAGAGAAGTTACACGAAGTTCAACCTTCTCCATGATGTAGAAGACTCAGAAAGGAGAAGGGATTCGCGACAATTTATATATACAGTTTCAACAAATATCAAAGCGGTAAAACACTTAGCACATATAGCATGGAACATGTAAAAAAATCAGATAAAGCCAAATATAATAATTTAACTGAGCTCGAATTCTTGAACCCTGAACAGAAATTTTGGGTTCGTTTCCCCAACAGAGTCGCCAGAGCTGTCACACCTCCT
The DNA here is from genome assembly GCA_026770625.1 of Nicotiana glauca. Taxonomy (NCBI): domain Eukaryota; kingdom Viridiplantae; phylum Streptophyta; class Magnoliopsida; order Solanales; family Solanaceae; genus Nicotiana; species Nicotiana glauca. The sequence goes on from MU675758.1 coordinate 33,559, forward strand.
TTTTCACTACACCCCGCAAGGGCATAAAGGAGTTTTTCCACTTAAAGGACAATCGAAACGGGATTTATTATTAAAAATCAGAGTCACCACTTGGGAGATTAATGGTGTCCCAAGTCACCGGTTGAATCCCGAACCAAGGAAATTTATGACTCTGTTAACAGTCCGCGAACCAGAAATCCGAGTAAGGAATTCTGTTAACTCGGGAGAAGGTGTTAGGCATTCCCGGATTCCGTGGTTCTAACACGGTCGCTCAACTGTTATATTTGATTTTATATCTTATTTCACAATATGTTCTAACTTATGCCCTTTTATCCGTAAAACTCTTTTATCATTATTTTAAAAGAATTACAATGTCGTGAAAACGCACCTCGAACTGCATTGCAATCAATGCACCCGTGGTTGTCAACACATCTCGACTCCATTGATATTTAGATTTGGGTCACATAAATGTGCACCCGAATGCAAGAATGTAATTTTATTAAAATCGTGCTTAAAGAGTCTAACGTATTATTATTTTGAGGAAGGCCATGAAATTCGCTAAACGGCCCTCCCGAATTCTAAGTAATTTGAATCACAAAATTAATTGAGGGCCCCACAATTTGTAATTTTGTTTGGCGAGGCTAGTCTCATTTATTATTTTAAAGGACGAACCTAAAGCAACTATGATTTTCTATTTTTGTTTTTCTCTATAATAATAAAAAAATCCTAGCTAACTCTTATTATGAAAACAAGATTCAGTTATTTCCAGTGAGCCAAAGGCCGTTCAGCCGCGGGCCCAAAGAACCTAAGTTATTCAATACAGGCATGTGGATGAAGTCTCTAACAATCATAAACAATGGGCCTGAAACCAGCCCAAACTGAGCAAACGCAGAGGCCGTGTTGGAATGGTCCAGGGATCGAATCCCTATGGCCGGCGTGCCATGTTCCAATTTTACCCACACAACTATCCAAACTCTCATGAATGTATTCAACAGATTATCATTAACCAAACACTATATTCTTATTTCAGTTGGCATGCTATTGATCACCCGTTTAAAGCTTAGATTCATATCTAATTACCAAACAATTCTATGCCTAATTCACGTGAACCACTCTTAACAGTGACAATTCTATGCTCATTTGTTGATTTTAACTAAGGCTTATCTTAATACATGCAAAGAAAAACTGAAACTAGTTATATTCTCACACAGCCCACTACTCAAAATTATAGTTTGAAACTCAGTTACCATACCAACCAATGCATATCATAGATTTGAATTAATTCTTATCCCAACATATTTCCTAGTTATGACCACTTAAACAACAAACTAAACTAATCATTGTTTACTAACACATTGCAATATGCTATTTATCCTGACGTTATAAATTTACAAATTGAATCAAAAGGGACTGACAACAGTAAAGACTATCTAAGCAGCATTTTCAGAACATTTAATTCCTTTGAGTTATCTAAGGCTTGAAAACACAAGCTCAACAATAGTAATTTGAACGAACAAATGGTCCTGAAGCTTGTCAACTAACCATCCTGTGTTCATCATTCAGGTAAGTGAAATTCAAGTTACACTTCAACTATTATGTACCCAAGTATGCACAGTCCAGTCAATCTAATTAACAGTCCGATTATTACATACTCCAGTTAAATTCAATCAGGCAGTATAAATGTGACTACAATATTCAACCATAAATCACAACAAAATATATTCAATCATAGTCAAACAACAGATCCACAGCCAGAATTGGTTTCGATGTTTATTTCATGTTGTCAACAGTAAGAAGATACATCAAAGCCAGCTCAAAGGTGTACCTGAAAAATGTAACACAAGGAGAATAGAGTAGATCAGGAGATCAACAACAGGAATTAGCAGATTCAATCGAACAGCCTAGCAAATTGGTTTACAAGTCTATAATAGGTTTGAAATCAAGAAAACTCAGAAGAATCAAGTACAGACCACATGCATAACCCCCTGAACTTGAAATTGGAACCCAAACTTCACACATATTCCTCAGCAAATAAACCAAATAACAGCACAGTGACTCGCAATGCACTCAAATACCTTGAAATTGAGCTTAGATGAAAAACCAACTCAAATAGACCCAAATGCCCTTAAACCAGTTACCAAAACCTTTATATGTTGTTTAACAGACTCCAAACTATAGTAGAAGCAGAGAAATTCCAATAGGAACTGAAAACTATTTGGAAAGGCAATGAAATGGTAAAGTTTTTTTTTTTTTAAATTTTTGTTTTTGTTGGTTTTTTTATGATCTCTGAAGATTTGAAGCTAAGCTAAGATCTAAAAATCAAAGAGAGGGAGTTTTGGGAGGAATTTCGAGCTGAAAAAAAAAGACCCTCAACAAGACAAAATGCATGCCTTTTATAGGCACAAAGTGAGCTCCACAGATTTTTAGCCTTCTTTTTAAGTCCTTATTCAATTTTTAGTTTAGTCCCTTATTTCTTGCCTTGAGACTCAAGTCACAGCTTTTATTTTAACTGAAAGTACCTTAACACCCACATCTAGAAGCTTCTAGGGAGTTCTAACTAGATTTCATGACCTGAATTTCCCCAATTGCCCCTGGAATTAAACTAAAACTACACTATAACCAAACCAACCCCTAATCCCTGCCTTATCAATACATTGAAAACTAATCCTAATTCGAACTAAATTGACAACTAAGATTAAACTAATCAACCAAGACTGACTAAACAGGACTAAACAATAACCAATTTAAATCCACGCTAATAAACTAATTAACAGAGAAATATACTAATCAAAGTTTGGAACAACTAGCATGATATGGCTGGAAAGAAACTCACACCCACAAATATAAACATGATAACAAGCTAATCGGCATCAACTAATCACGAAATTAATCTAGAGGGAATAAAATCGTTGAATTAATAATGAACAAAAATCGATTAATAATTCCTGGAACTAAAAAAACTAAAAGTAACAGACAAGATGTCAATTTGACCAGACCAAGAACAAAAATAAAATTAAAAAAAAACTCACTGGGGGATTCCAAACTCAAAAGCTTGACTGATTCCACTGAGATTCGAGTGCCCATAATCTTGAATTCATCACGAGGGATGAGAAAAGACCATGCAGTACCAAACTTGGCCGATTTAGAGAATTTAGGATTTCCGGCCAAATTCGACTCAAAATTCGAGATGCCTGGAGATGATTCGAAGAAAACTGATTGAGGATTTGTGCAGAGGGTTGTGAAAAAAACCTGTGGTGTGATTTTGGGTTAATTTGGAACAAGTGATGTCGTGGTCGGAAAACTTTAAACCGTAATTCGAAGGGTTCGGCGTTGATTCGAGGGAAACCAAGGGCAGGTTGGAAAGAGGGGAACGAGGAGAACCGATGGTGTAATTTTGGGATGATTTGGAGGTAGTGGCGTTCGCCGGTGGCGGCGGCTCCGGCGAGATACAGAAAGGAGATATGAGGAAGATGAAGGCTGTTCTTTAGGGTTTGGGGTTTTTTCGGAACGTTATATTATAATGGAGGGATTAATTGAGGCCGTCGGATCAAAGGAAATGGATGGCCATGATCACCACTTAACTTAGACGGCGTCATTTTGTTAATGCAAATGGCGGACCGGGTTGAAAGAATACTGGGCCTGGACGGGTAGTAGTTAAGTGGGCTGGGGAAAAAAAATAGCCCAGATTGGGTCTTCAATAAAGATCACCCCCTTTTTTAATAATGTTTCTTTTTATTCCTTTTATTTCCTTTTTTTTTTCAAATTGTATTTTTGTATTGTTATTTTAATTTTATAAAAATACAAAAATTAAAATAAAGTCCAAATATATTTCAAAATTAAACTAATTAATTCCTAGAATTATTTTAGAGACTATTTCGGGACGAATTCACAATTAAACAATTAAAAAGTGAACTATTTTTGTTATTTTCTTCATATTTTGTTCTAAAGCAAATTAACCCCTATTTAACGCTAAAAATATGAAATTAAATCCTAAATGCAAATATACTTTTGTATTTTTCATATGAATAAAAATGCACAAATAAAATGCAACAATTACCAGAAAATGCCACAAAATTCACAAAAAAATTGTAAAATAATAAAAAAATTATTTTGTTTGAAATTTTGGAAATAATATGCTTAGGGCAAAAATCACGTGCTCACATTACTATTTTCCTCACTCTATTTGTTTGAAAGAATATTCTCAGTCAAGTTCTACCTGTTTATTGTTAAACCTGGTTTTTATCACTCTACTTTTTAAAATGCGTAAACTGTTTAGGCTGAGTTTCCTTGATTTCCACTATTATGCCCGAGTGGTTGTGAGGTTAATGACTTAGAGAGGTTTAGGACCTTATGGTGAGGATTATATATATATATATATATATATATATATATATATATATATATATATATATATATATATATATATATATATATATATATATATATATATATATATTATGGATCGGGTTGCATGCCGCAACAATATTATGTATATATATTATGGATCGCGCTGCACGCCGCAGCGATACTTATATGGATCGGGCTGCGCGCCACATAGATATGACGCTCGGGCTGTAGGAGCCCCTCCAGAGTCTGTACACCCCCCAGTGAGCATAGTCAACTATAAAGTATGGATTGGGCTGCACACCGCAACGATTATTATGATTATTACTATTATGAGATATTATTGAGTCGGACTGCGAGTGTGAGTACTGTGTGATGATAGCGGAGTTACGAGTGATTGAGAGGCTTGCCGAGAGGCTATATTTGTGAGTGATACCTTGCCCGAGGGGCCCATTTTGTGACATTTTTGCTGATTTCACCCTTCTTTGATAATGAGCCTCTGTTGAAAAACTGCTAAGTAAATGATTTCAAAGTATTTCAATTGAAGCTGAGGTTTTGCGAAGTAACTGGCTTTTAAACTATTGAGTTTGACTTATTCTGTTGTATACTCTTATATATGATTTTTAAACTGCTCGTCACTGTGCTCAGACCTTATTTATTCTAGTTACTTACTGAGTTGGCGTACTCACGTTACTCCCTGCACCTTATGTGCAGATCCAGGTGCCCGAGCAGTAGAGTGAGAGTCCCCAGCATTTTCAGAGCTTATTGGAGACTACAAGGTAGTTGCACGGCCTCCGCAATCCTGTTTCCTCCTTCCTATCCTTGTTTTATGCATTTTTAGATTTGTTATGTATTAGACAGTCGGACTAGTTGTATTTAGAGGCTCTAGACTTATACACCGGATTGTTGGGCTATGTTGGTATATTTTTGTACTGTTCTCCGCACATTTCGGTATTTTATATATTTCTTATGAAAGTTCGAGACTTAATCAGTTTTAGAAAAATGATTTTATAAAAAGAATTTACTATGGTTACTTGTTTGGTTGGCCTGCCAAGTATTGTGATAGGAGCCAACACAACCGGAATATTTGGGATCGTGACAGACATGATCTTTATAAGTTAACAATTAGAGATATGAATGACTAACATGAAAGAAGACATGTACCTAAGTGTAACAAAACAGGTATGACATGGATGCAATTATAACAGTAGAAAGTAGGCATGATATTTACAAGTTAAGCAAGTAAAAGGCATGGCAACACAATAACAATTGAGATAGAGAATAAAGCCAGAACAGTGACGACAAGTCACATAAGAACCATAAGTACGACAGTAACAATTCAAGTTAAAGACATGAAATATCTGCAAGAAAAGGATTCACAACATAATGCATGTCCCTCGTCCTCACTTGTACGGAAACACCCCTCGTGCCATGAACTCGCAATAATACAAAAGTGTGATAATATAAATATCCATTCATCCACGAGCCCAAATATGCAATTAGTTTCGAAATCCAATCCCAAGTCGAGGTCTAAATACCCAAATTTATAAAATTCTCAATTCTCTTAAAATCTCAAATTTCAACCCTTAAAGAAAAGATTTATGCCTAGAAATCTAATGGGTGTTGATAAAAAATAAAGGAAATATGTTTAAGAACACATATCTATGGTTTGGTGGTAAAATTCCCCTTCAAAAATCGCCAAAGGCCTAATTTTAAGGAAGAAGATATGAAAATATGGATAAATTCCCGTTCTGGTTCTGTTTCAAGTGCATCAGTTTCTCAACTGAGGTCATCTTGATACAAACAAAGAAAATATAATACAATAACAACCCAGTATAATTCCACATAGTGGGGTATGGGGAGGGTAATGTCAAGTGTATACGCAGACCTTACCCCTACCCTGTGGTAAAGAGGCTGTTTCCAAATAGACCCCCGACATCCTTCCCTCCAAGAACTTCCCACCTTGCTCTTGGGGAGACTCGAACTCAGTGTTCATCGTGTTCACGTGAGCACTGTCGCGTGAGCGAAAAACTGCCATCTGCGGGCTTACGCGATCGTGGGAGAAGCTACGCGTTCGCGAAGGCTTAGCCCAGCCCTGCCTTCGCGTTCGCGATAAAGGGCTTGCGTTCGCGTAGTTTTCCCCTAGGTTCCCTGACCAGCCCATCCTAAAGATATGCATTCACAGTTGACCGGTCACGTTCGCGTAGAGCAGTCTCTCCAATGCTCCGCATTCGCGACCTTGGTCTTGCATTCGCGTAGGGTAAAATCCTCCACAGCCCACTTTCCCTTTCGCGATCGCGAGAGTGACTACGCGATCGTGAAGCATGGTGCATCAGTAATCAGATACAACAACTATACCAGATTTTTCTAAGTTAAAAACACCCTGAAGCCTATCCAAAACTCACTCGAGCCGTAGGGGCTCCAAACCAAATATGCATACAACCCTTAAAATATTATACGGACTTGCTCGTGCGATCAAATCGCCAAAATAACACATAGAACTACAAGTTTAGCATCAAAATCAAAGGAAAAATCTCCAGAACTCTTAAGTTCAAATTTTCACAACCGAGGGTTCGATTCACATCATATGAATTCCGTTTCTTACCAAATTTTACAGGCACAACTTAAATACCATATAAGACCTGTATCGCACTCTGGAACCAAAATACGGGCCCGATACCATCAAATTCAAACATCTTTAAATTTTTAAAAACTCTTATAATTTCAGTTAAACAATTTTCTTTAAAAATTTATTTCTCGGGCTTAGGATCTCGGAATTTAATTTCGGGCATACGCCCAAGTCCCATATTTTTCTACAGTTCCTCCGAGACTGTCAAATCACGGGTCCAGGTCCATTTAAAAATTCAATTTTAAAGGCAAAATTAGCATTTTCCTCAAATTTTCACATAAAAGCTTTCTAGATTTACGCCTGGACTGTGCCCGCAAATCGAGTTGAGATAAAAGGAGATTTTTAAGGCCTTGGAACACAAAATTGTCTTTTAAATCAAGTGATGACACAGTGGGACTATTTGGTCTTCAAATTCCTAATAAAATGTATATGAAATTTCTTTCTTACTTTTTATTTTCAGAAAGCTGATTCATGCAAGTTTTTCCCACGTACTATGGAGTTTTGTTTAATTTTGGGCCGTTAGTGGGCCTAAGATGCTTTTGATCGAGACTTAGGCCCTAAGTAGAAGTAATGTCACTCCTTTCCCAACTGGGTTTATTTTTCTTATAATATCTTTCTCCCTTGGCTAAGAATTTTGTATTTATTCATAATTATAACTATTAATGTCAATAGCAACAATATGCAACTGGTAGTGGTAAATTTTTATCATATCTCAAACATACTGCTAACTAAGCAAAAATACCTAAAAAGGCACAACAGATCTATGATCGTCATACCTTGAGCACACAGCCCGCTTCGTATTACGATAATTTATTATAAATTGACAAATTTTATGCTGACTGTTAACTTACTGCAGATCTTCTAATTTATGTGGGTTTGAAACTGGTAATGGGAACAAGCTAACATAGGCTTAGACAAGTTTTCCTCTTCCGGAGGAGATATCAAATCCACATTATAAATACAGACTGCGGATTCCGAATGCGAAGAAGTTTATCATTGACTATCAATTAGATCATTTACTGCTTTAGTTTCTTCTTATCAATTCCGCTTTATTATTACGATTTATGTTCAATATATGCTTTTCTTGCCCTTTTCTCATGATTGTTGCATTTTTAGCATCCACTCTTCATGTAACAATAATAAGAAAGACAGTAAATAGTTTTTAACATAAACTTGTATAATAATATCACAGAGATTAATCCAAAGGCGTGAAATCCCAACTTTCACTAGAAAATACTTAATTGCTTTTTTAGTAAAAAAAAATGGACATCTTTAAGGATAATCATGAGCGTGTTCCATCCTATAAGAGGAAGGAAAACTTACGCGACACAGTAAATATATACATTGTATTTACCATTTGTAGCTATATATACTTTCAGAGAATTATCATTTGTAATTGTATTTCAATTCTATAGCAAATCGATCTGTAGTACTGAAACAAGAAATCGATTGTTTGGTTAGACCATCCGCTTAGCAAGTAGAGGTCTTGAGTTCGTCTCTAAACGAGAGCAGCTTATTTTTTTGAACTTTTGTATTTTGCCTTGGTTGTATTCGTTGTGCGAACGAATACAGCTGATACAAATACAATCGATACAAATTGTATCTTTTGTATATACACCTATATTTCACCTTGATTGTATCAGATGCACGACAGGTTGTATTCGTTGCACGAATGAATACAGTTAATACATGTTGTATTCGTTGCGCAAACGGATACAGTTAATCACATGATGTAGTCATTGTGCCTCAACATATACAAATAATATAAGTAGGCAATAGTTGAACTGTAACTTCGAATGATAATTAGGTAAACTATATGTAAAACCCCGAAAAAGAACTTTTGCTAAGTATTATATTCTCACTCAAGCTCTAAATTGGACAAAAAGGTACGTAAAAGTTATGAAGGTATAAAATACATAAAACCTTGTATTTAGAAGGTTGAATGGGTGATTATAAGAGGAGAGAAGTAATTTAGAATATATTGGAGTTATTGTATGAAAATAACATAAGCCGCACAATGATCATATTTATCTATATAAAATGAACTGATATTTGAGCTATATCTAAAAAGAAGTCCCTTTAAATCTAGCTTCTAACACTTTAAATCATTCATCATTGCTATATTCCTATAAAAAATTATAGATATTTTTACTACAGACTATCTTGTCAGAAAAATGGGCAGCGTTTTTGGGTTCCCAAGGGTGCGCCGGCTGCCAAATGTCAAAATTAGAAATAATTTTATTTGGGCATAGTGGATAGCGCTGGGTGCGGACTGTGATGCTGAAGGCGTGATATTGAAATAAAAGGGACAAGGAGAGAGAAGATAGCCTCATTCATTAAAGATTAAACCTCCCCTCTCATCCTCAAGTCATCCAAGGGTTCTCATACTACCTAAGGTTTTTTAATGCGATTAATATTAGAATACTATTTCCAATATCAACTCTAACAATATTCCATCTCAAAATTGCTAGATTCTCAACAAGAACTCAAGAACAAGGTCTCTCTAACCTAGGATTTCGCGATTCAAGGTAAGCTTCATAACCGCTTTCAACCACGACTATTAGAAGGGTTTATGATTTATATTTGTTCCTATAAATTACTACTTAAAAAAGATACTTAGATAAACGATGAACCCTAGAAGGAGAGAAGAATCAAACCTAGGGTTTCTAAATTTTTGAAATCTTGGAACTTCTAATATTGATTCTTGATGTAATTATGTGTAGATTGATTTTAGAAGTTGAACCATTTGGACAGGAGAAACGGGGGTGCTCAAAGGAAGAGCTAAGGTGAGTAGAAACAATGCTTTTACTAAAGTTGTCTTCTCACAAAGATCATTCTTTAATTGTTTGTTGGACTGTATAAGATGTTAATATGGACTATGAATAGAATGAGTAGACCTACATTATCCATTAGAATTGTAGAAAAAATCTTAGATGATTATCATGGTTAATTATTCAAGAATAGTATGTTGTTCCATAAATCATGTCCCATGCATTCATGACTTGCATATATTTCTTTAATGTATAGACTATCGAAATTTCTTTTGCATGATTTTATGGAACTATTTTGATGAGAATTCTAAATATATATATCATTGTTTTAAATTTTGTGATGCAAGAATTACTCAGAAGAACTCGAAACTATTCGTGCCAGAGTAGGAGATTAGTGTATCGTTGGTTCGGGCACTATAATAAAAATACCTTAGTAAGGCACAAGAACGCGAGCATGCTAGAACATTGAACTGTGAGGCACCAGAGGAATAGGGTCTAGGCGATCGGGCTGGGATCGTCAACCATACTGGTTATATTGTGACTTTTTCAAAAAAAAAGAATCAGAAAGAATATCAAAATCAATGGAACTCCCCAAAAAAGAAAAGAAAGGAGAAGAAAATGCTTTAGAAAATTTACAGGAATTGTTCCGAGAAATTTTATATATTTATCTATTTGAATTTTATTTTATTTTTTTCAGAAAAGAAGAGAAAAGTAAAGAAAGATAATTATCATAAATGACATCATACTTTATACTAGATGAATGAGATGTTTGTTTTAACTCTTCATCAGAAGCTTTTAGAATTTTCTTTTATCATGCATACATATTTCTTTTAGAGTCCCGTTTCAGCTTTAGTGGGTGAATTATTTTACTTACTGAGTACTGTTGTGGTGTACATATATTTTCTTCATGGGATCCTATATTGTCATATGTCAATCTAGGCACAGAGTTTGCATGTAAGCAGGCTACGAGCTAGGATATTCTCCTCCTATTACCAGCAGATTTGGTGAGCTCCATTTTAGGTCGTGGAGTTTGTTGATTCCGGAATTTTGTTTTATTATTCAGTATTTCTTAGGGGCTTCATAGACAGAGTCAGAATAGAGTTATGGGTGTCCACTTTGCATTATATTTGTTTTTCAATGTATTTAAGATTATGGACGAATTTCTTTCCAGAATATTATTTCATTTACAAATTTAGAAAAGAATTTGCTTTAAAGTATGTTGAATTATGTCGAGATGCATTGCATAACAGAAGTAGAATAGAAAAGAATAGCCAAGAGGGTTCGCTCAATCAAGTTAAGGCATCGAGCGCTGGTTACGACTTGGTTAGAAATCGAGTCGTGACACTATTGTTACGCATGGCAATTAGACGCTAAATTGTACCTTCAGGTCCACTTTAAGTGATTTTTTGGCTTTTCTTATGGTCCACAATTTGATTTTTTCAGATATCAAGAAGAAATTAGCTTCTTCTTTCCAAAGTTGCCCTTGCAGTAAAGAGCATATGAGTAGTTTGTTATAGTTTTAATGACCAAATTAAGGTTAATATAGTCAATTTTATTGTCAGTTAATGCTAAAAGGTGAATTCTTTAATGTGTAAAAAAAAACCAAAAATTCATTTAAAGTGGACCGGGGAATAGTATTTTATGAAAATTCCTCTAAGATGGAGTCTAAGGCCCACATCACTATCAAAAATGTGGCGTGGACTTGAGAGTTGGGGAATGTTTTTCACTTTTAATTATGAGGTTATAGAAAAGCTAGATCTTCTTGAGATCGAGAACAACAATCGAAATTTCAGGTAAGGTCAATAATAGCAAATGGTTCAAGTGTCTTGGGCGGTCTAGTGATTGTCACTTTCTTTATCTAGTTTGTACAATTGCTTGACTCAATTCATTCACTTAAAAACCAAATCAAGATTTATTGGTGGAGTGGGCAAGGCGCCATACTCACTTATACCAAGTCAGAGACATTTTGGAGACCCAGTCTTCTGGCTATATATATATACATATATATTAACTCATAATTTTAATAGTATAATAAATTCCATGCAAAGTTATACCTATTAAATTTAAATTTTTGATGTTTCGGAGATAAATATCTGTTTCTTGAATTACTTAAAGTTTCTTCCAAGTTTTAATGATTGAAAGTGCATGTAGCTGTTATGAAGATCAGATTTGAAGACAATCTTTCCTCACCAAAGAAAAGGCAAAATAAAATTATTCAAAAATCAATAGGTAGATATTGGATCATGATTTCATCGACCAACTTTCTAACTTTGGTAACTAATGAAAATGAATATATATCAATAATTCTCATTTGGAACACTCAAAATTACTTGTAAAATTCTTAACATATTTTTAAATAATTACCTACATCACTTTCTATATGTATGCAACTCTTTTATATTTTGGCAGTAGAAGTACTTAAGGTTTTGCTGAAATCTGACTTTTAGCTAACTTTAAGCCTCCATAGTCTTCTTGAACTACTCCCTCCTATAATTTTAATTGATTTTTTTTTTATTTTTTCTGATATCTAGAAGGAATTGACTTTTTATTTTTAAAGTTGCTTTTGAAATAAAGAATCTTGGAGTATCTACAATATTTTCAATGGATAAATTAAAGATATAGTAAAGATTAATATGATTAATTTATTATTAATTAATGTTAAAAAATAAATTTTTTAATATGTGTGAAAATATCGAAAAAATCAATTAAAGTGGAGGAGTAACTTTATCGCATTGAAATTACATATGAATCAGTAGTTAGCATTAATTGTTAATGGTTACTCCCTCTTGTTCAAAATAAGTGATTTTTTAGTTGTTTTCACACAGATTAAGAAATTTACCTTTTAATATTAATTAACAATAAAATTGACCATATTAACTTTTACTCTCTTTTCACATAAACACCCCTAATACATATTCCAACACTATTTACTCTAGGGGTAATATAGAAAAAAATAAATAATTCATTCTTAAAATCTAAAAAAATTACTTATTTTGGATCACAAAAAAAAGGCCAAAAAATTATTTATTTTGAACCGGAGTGAGTAACATTTTAGTATTTCCAAATACATTCAAAAGCTAGTATTACAATAATCCTGCATTGCGGACCATGCTTCAAAACAAATATATTTAACATGCCAATCTACCAATATATAGTTCCACACAGAAATCACACAACTTTTTAGTAATCGATAAATGTCACAACTCAAAGTACATTCATCGTGATGGTAGCTAACTCGACCCGCTAGGTAAGCTAATTAATACTCAACACAATCCAAATGATATATATATATATATATATATATATATATATATATATATATATATATAACAGTGAAGAATTATTTGAACTTTTATTTAGTAACCCAAGAATTAGTAGTACAAATCATGAGCTTCTAAGAATTAAAAATTTACAAAGCTAGTACAAATAAATATACGATATGTTTGAAAGTTACATAAACAGATTAGCACAATCTAAAGCAACCAATAGACAAGTGGTAGCCATTTTCGGGAATTATGACGACCCAAAGGGTCATCACCTGTTTTTAATTAACTTCTGTGCTTTCGAGGCCTTAAAAACCTCATTTAAAGTTGCCTCGATTTGCGTGCGCAGTCCAGACGAGTAGCCGGAAAGCTTAAATAAGAAATTCTGTGAAAAATGCTAAGTTTTTGTGTTAAAATGAATAAAGTTGACTTTGGTTAATATTATGAGTAAACAGCCCCGAACCCGTAATTTGATGATTCCGGAGGGTCCGTAGAAAAATATGAAACTCAAGCGTATGCCCGGAATCGAATTCCGAGGTCCCGAACTCGAGAAATGAATTTTTAAAAGAAATTATTTTTCTAAAATTATTAAGGAAAAGTAAAATGATAATTGATTAGAACGAATTGGTATCGGGCCCGTATTTTAGTTCTGGCATCCGGTACAAGTCTTATATGTGTTTTAAGTATTCCTGTGAAGTTTGGTTGAAAACGGACGTCGTTTGACATGGTTCGGACTTAAAGTTCTAAATTTGGAACTTGATGGAGAAAAATTCTTGATTTTGAGGTTTGATTCCTTGTTTTTGAGGTTATTTAGGCGTTTGATCGCACGGATAAGCTCGTATTATGTTGTTGAGTAAATGCATGTGTTTGGTTAGGAGCCCCGAGGGCTCGAGAGTGTTTCAGAGGTGCTTCGGAATGGTTTTAAACTTATAAAAATTGCAGATTTTGCTTCAGCTGTTGCAGACCCTTTTCCTTTTTCGTGTTCGCATTACGTCTCCCGCGTTGGCCTAGCTTTAACTTTTTCTTCCTTCGCGTTTGCATCCAAGCCCTCGTGTTAGCGTAGTATTATTTGGCGCTGAAGGCTGAGTCTTTTTTCCTCATCGCGTTCACGTGCCCACTCGCGAACGCGTGGCTTTGCAGTTTCCCTCTTCGCGTTTGCGTACTGGTTCACGCGTTCGTCTAGAACAATTTCTGGGCCATAACATTTTACTCTCCACGTTTGCGTTCCTTTTCTCGCGATTACGATGGCCTGTTAAATGTGACTCATCGCGAACGCGACTAGCCTGTCGCGAACGCGATGAGTATTTTTTTGCCCGATTATTTTTAAAACTTTAGAAACAGAGCTACGGGATTCATAAGAAATTTCACAAAACCTCTTTTCCTCCAAGCTCTTAGGCGACCATTGAAGCGATTCTTCTCCAAAACCTCTTGGGTTAGTAATCCTTAACTTATTTGCTTCCATTTCCTTCAACATCTAATGAATTTCTAGACCTAAAACATGTGATTAAGGATAAAAAAATTAGGAATTTGGATAGAGTTAGGGCTTGTTGATTTTTCTTGATTTAGACCTCGTTTTGGGGTCGAATTTGAAAACAAATTATATATTCGGGTTCATGAGTGAATGAGTGATTTAATTTTGATCCGAACTTCGTATTTTGACCAAGCGAGCCTGGGGTCGATTTTGGAATTTTTGGGAAAAATGATGAAAAAGCTATAATTAGGCATTGGGTTCGCATTGTTTAGCATTTATTGATGTATTGAAGTCATTTATGTATAGATAAAATTGAATTGGAGCCAAATTCGAAAGGAAAAGCGGTTATTGAGGATTGAATTGGCCGTGGAAGTTTGGGGTAAGTCTTTGGTCTAACCTTAGCTTGAGGGTTTGGGAGTTGAATCCTATTTGCTATGTGGTAATTGTCGAGTAAGACGTATAGTCATGGTGACGAGTATCTATATGTTGGTGTCTAGCATGATCGTGAGTCTCTAAATTGTGAATATCTTGATTTCGGTGTATTTCTCTTGCCTTGGTTATGATTCCTATTTGTTGTGAAAAGCTTGTGAAAGGAAATTGTGACCTATGAACATCGAGGAGCATTGGCTCAAGTTATATTACAATTGTGAGAGTATATGAAATGGTTGAACCCTTTGGAGCATTGACTCAAGTGGTAAAGTGAGATATGAAGTAAAAGTGAAAGAAAGATAAAAAAGTATTTAAAATATTCCCTTGCCGGGATATTGTTGCTTATTGATTATTTTACCTTGCTGGGATGTTGAGATTATTGTTGTTGTACCCTTGCCGGAATTTAATTATTTAATTGTGTTCTCTTGCCGAGATTTCTATTATTATTTCGTTTATTCTCTTGCCCCTTGTTGTGATTTTTGTTTGGGCGAGGAAGAGTGTTAAAGCACGAAGGGTGATGCCGTGCATTGTTTGCTTATTGTGAGGAAAGAGTGTAAAACACGAAGGGTGATGCCGTGCATTATTTGCTTATTGTGAGGAAAGAGAGTAAAGCACGAAGGGTGATGCCGTGCACGTTTTATTATATCATTGTTTGGTGAGGATGAGAGTAAAAGCACGAAGGGTGATTCCGTGCACTTGCTGCTTTCTGATTCTTTATTGATGTCTGGGTTATATAGTTTTCTTTGTTACGGGATGACTTTTACTTGGAATTGTCACTTCTCCCATAGCATGCTTCCCCTCCCATATTGGTTAGATATCTCTATATCTTGATTCCGCTGTATATGTATATATAATTACACAGGTTTATATTGTGGTCCGGTCTAGCCTCGTCACTACTTCGCTGGGGTTAGGCTAGGCACTTACCAGCACATGGGATTGGTTGGGTTGATACTACACTTTGTGCCCTTTTGCATAGTTCCAGATACCGGAGCAGCATACGGTGCACAGCAGTAGCCCAGGAGCCAATCTTCAGTCCACGAGATTCCAAGATAGTCCTGCAGGCATCCGCAGGCCCAACATCTCTTCTACCTATTTTTATGCACTGTTTCCTCTTGTATTTGAGACAGATTTCATTTCCTTCTTTCAGACATTTGTTTGTAGTACTCTTATATAGTCCGTGAGTATTGTGACTCCAATTCTTGGGTAGAGGCATATGTTGATTTCCGCATTATTGTTCAGCTTATCTAATTCAAGTCTTCCGTTTTAAATTCCATATTTCCACTGTTATTTAAATGCTTAACACTTAATGTTATGATTGTTAAAAGGATATAAAATAAAGGAGTTAGTAGTTTATGATTTGTGTCTTGCCTAGCTTCTACGAGTAGGCACCATCACAACCCCCGAGGGTGGAAAATCCGGATCATGATAGGAATGCACAAACAACTTGAGAGTCAGCTCCTAACATCACCAGCGGCTCCACTCCAAAATCTACACGCAAGGTGCAGAAGTGTAGTATATACCTTGTCTAACCTCGTTGAATTAGTGACGAGGCTTTTTAGTTAAAATATTTTCACTGATAAAATCTGTACCGTAAACTAAAATTAGAACTATACTACAATATAACAGAATAGAGTACATGAAACGAATATACAAAGCAATAACCGAGTACTAGAAGAGATCACAATTCAACATTTTCTAATATCTTGACCAATCTTTTCCTTAGAGTGAAAACCAATAAACCACAATAGTCACTCTATAACTTTCATAGCGTGAGATATATACCCCGAATTCAAGTCAATTGATCGGCAACATCCTTCGTGTATTTATCACATCTTCACTAAATATACATTTAACAGCACCAACCGAATGGCGGAATTGCCGATAACAGTAATGATAAAGTAGAAAATAAAAAGTAGCAATAATGAACGAGAATATACATAAGACAACAGTAATAGACTAGGCGGAAAACATAAGAGTAATGACAACGATTAGGAAAAAGGAATATAACTTCAATTAACTAGCATGGTGGAGGCACTAATATAGGTATAACGAATAAGAGGGGAACACATGATCTTTATAAGTTAACAAGTCGATGCATGAATGACTAACATGGTAGAACGCATATATTAAAGTGCAACAAAATAGATACGACATATATGTAACTATAACAGCAGAAAGTAGGCATGGTATTTGCAAGTTAAGCAAGCATAAGTCATGAGCAACACCATAACAATTAAGATAGAGTGCAAGGATAGGGCCATAACGGCAAGTCACATAAGAACCATAAGTATGACAATAATGGCTCAATGTAAAGGCATGAACGGTTTACATAAGGAGAAGATATCACAATATAATGCATGTCCCTCATCCTCACCTGTACAGAAACACCTATCGTGCCATAAACTCATGATAATATAAAAAGCAGGATAATATAAATGAAATGGTACGGCATTACCCTTCATGCTTTACACTCACATAACACGCACGACATCACCCTTCGTGTTTTTACTCTCAAATGATATGGCACAGCATCACCCTTTATGCTTTATACTCACGTAACATGGAACGACATCACCCTTTGTTCTTTACACTCCCATGATATGGCACGACATCATCCTTCGTGCTTTACACTCTCATAACATGGCACGACATCACCCTTCGTGATTTACACTCTCATGACATGGCATGGCATCACCTTCGTGCTTTACACTCTTCCTTACCAAGCATATAACATCAAGGAGAGTGTTTAAATGAACATTCCAAATGAATCCCAATCAAACTTTCAAGCTAACAATAGTTCAATAAACCATCAAGAACCTCATTATTCAAGTAACAAATCTCAAGAATGATCTGTAACATGAGTACATAATCTAATATCTCAAGAATATCAGCCATAGCGATGTATTATTGATTAAGAATAATGACGATCGAATTAGACACATCAATATTTTTCTCAGAATTCTGTCATATTTTAATCAAATTATAATGAGCTAAATCTTGGTTTCTAATATTTAATTCTATATTCTTAGTATCTATAAGTCAAGTAAGACATGAAGCAAGAAGGTCACGTAATTCTACAAGGCACAATTCATAACATAATCTACCCCCGAGCATGATTAACCCTGACACATCCATATATGCTTGTCACCTCATATATGTATCACCCCCGTATGTAGCAAATAATGTCAAATAGTTGGAAAAATTCTCTCAACAAAGTTAGTCAAGACACTTATCTCAATTCGGCCAATTAAATACTCAATGTAGCTTCTCTCTTTACAAATTCACCTCTGCCCGACTCAATCTAGCCAAAGACGACTTAAATACATTACGCAGTGCAAGAGACAATAATTTCAATTAATAAAGCTATGACCTTTATAAAATTTCTAAAATACTCAATTCGGACAATTAAATACTCAATTTAGCTTCTCTCTTTACAAATTCACCTCTGCCCGGCTCAATCTAGCCAAAGACGACTTAAATACATTACGCAGTGCAAGAGATAATAATTTCAATTAATAAAGCTATGACCTTTATAAAATTTCTAAAAAGTCAGCAAAAGTCAACCCACCAGGCCCGTTCGGTCAAAACCCCGGTCCAAGGTTAGGTCTTGACTACCCATAGCCCTACAAGTCCATATACGTGATTAGTTTTCAAATTCAAGTCCAATTCGACTCTCAAATCCAAAAATTTTATTTTTTAAAACTCTGACAAAATTCCCAAATTTTTCTCTAGATTCTCATGAATTTGATGTTTAATCTTATGTATAATCATGAAATATAATTGAGAATTGATTAGAGGTACTTACTCAATGGTTTGGTATGAAAATCCCTTCACAAAATCTCCTCCCATCGAAGCTAGGGTTCAAAATATAACAAAATGAAGCCAAGTCTCGAAATTCTCAACTATATGCAAGCTGCAGATGTCGCATTTGCGGCATGGGTTTTGCAAATTCGAACCCGCAAATGCGAATAATTTGTCGCAAAAGAGAACCTGAAGACTTCCTGTTGAGGTCGCAAATACTTCGCAAATGTGAAGACAGTTGCCTCGCTAAAGCGGCAGGAATCCTCGCAAAAGCAAACAACCTCAATTCGCAAATGCGAGGGGCTTTTTCGCAAATGCGAATCTTTCCCAGCAGCCCAGTTTTGCAAATGCAATGTCCACTTCACAATTGCGACTGTCGCATTTGTGACAAAAACATCGCAAATGCGATAATACCAATACAAGCACTCAAATATCATTAAAATTATTTTGAAACCAATTTGATACTCACCCTAGCCTCTCAGGCTCCAAACCAACCAACCACACTAGTCCAAAATATAACACAAACTCGCTCGCATGATCAAAACATCAACATAACCTCTAAAAGTATGAATCGGACGCCAAAACGCATGAAGATCAAAATAAACTTCAAGAACTTGTAGAATCGCAACCAATCGTCCGAACCATACCAAATCAAATCCAAATGAAGTAAAATTTTATAGGCAAGTTATATATGACATATCAAAGCCATTATAATTCCCGAAACTACTATCCGAATCCGATATTCTCAAAGTCAAATTCCGATCAAACTTTTGAACTTTCCAAGCCTTCAAGTTTCTAACTCTCATCAATTAGTGCCAAATCCTTTATTCAAATGCAAATCCGGGCATACTCCTAGTCTAAAATCATCATCCAAACCTAAAGGAACCATCAAAACTCCAATCTGACGTCAAATTCTAAAAAGTCAAACTTGGTCCACTCTTCCAACTTAAAGCTTTCATCTTGACATTCATTCTTCCAAATTTCGAATAGCTTGAAATCCAAAACCGACGATTCACACAAGTCGTATTACATAATGTGGAGATACTCGTGTCGTCAAAGCACAGAGCGAAGTGGAATTTCTCAAAATGACCAGTCGGGTCGTCACATCCTCCCCCAACTAAACATATTTTCGTCCTCGAACGTGCCAAGAATCGTTTTGATGCTATCAAATCATGGTGTAACCTTGCCATGCCCATACCCGGGGCTGATCCCACGTTACCCTACTCCATATAAGCCTGCCAACACAACATAACTATAGATCTTTACTTCAACCTTAGTCCTTAAACCCTAGAACCCAATCTCCGACATCCTGAATTCATTACAACACCCGAAGCTCACATCTACAAACTAAATAAGTCTGAACTAGTGGTGCCAAGCCATAACCGTAACCCAAGATGTATTCACATGATATACCGCATCACTCGGATACTCACAACAGTAACTACTGACCACCATGGCTTCCCAAAAACAAATTCGGTACCGGTAGTAAACCTCATATCGATTAGAATCTCATTCAAAACCTTCATACACTTCTGATGATGAAAGAAACACGCATAATCTCTTAACCACTCATTTGGTCAATAAACCAAGAAGCCCAATCTTCTGATAAGGGCCATTGCCCAAATCCTCTGTAGAAACATAATATCATTCTTCCATATCTTCCTTATCCCAATATAATAGTGCAAATCATAGGTCTAGAAACCTCATGTCAGCCAATACAAGCGGCCCCACCAACAAGTCTCAATAATAATCATATGGAGCCCCACATAATACGATTCCATACACTAACAAGTAATAATTCAGACATGACAGATAATACCAAGAAAGTTAAATAAAAAGGCTACTGAGCAAGTTAAGTAGGCAGGGTAATTTTAACATTCCCTATGAACTATTTTCAACAAGGTAAGAGAAAAATACACGAAATAAGCATAACGAGTTACATTTCATCATAGTACCATTGTGGCGTGCAACCTGATCCCATCATATCAATCCACATAGGGTACCCATCGAGCCATAATACTCGGGCTCACTGTGTTACACCCCATGTTTTTGTATGTAAGAGTACGTCGTAAGTCACTTGATATAAGCTCATTAATGAAATCATCTTTGTAAAGTTTACAAAGTTAGTTAATCATGTTAACGTGGAGGTTATAAATATTTAAGATCATGAATACCAATTACCAATAGGATTTGAAGGCTTAGAAGCTAAACGAATTGAAGAAAATAAGTTTTGTCGAAAGTCAACAAGTTGGAATGTTATTACATGTACTTTTAGGGTGAGACTAGGGTGATTAACATTATAAGGAGATTATATTATGAGTTATTTTAGTCATTTGATAGTCGCATTTTATGTTTTGAATTCAAGTGAGTTGTGGAACAAAAAGTTGAAAAAGTTCATCACAAGTTTCACTCATAAATATGCTGAAAATTACGTCAATTATAGCTGAGTCTTTCTCCCAATGTACTTGGAATTACGGTATGATATACCTACCACATTGAAGATCTATGAGTATAGTTCCAACTAAGGAAATTGTTCATTGATACAACATTGGAGTATAAAGATATTCACATTTTTGTGGGACTACGCAGACTGGTAGATGACAGGTAGGTGCATCACCTACTTGCAAAAGGAGAGGCCTCAATTAAAAGCTCCAAAGTTGGCCAAGAGGGTAATTTTAAGGGATTATCAACTCATTTATTTCAGTCATTTTTTAGACCAATAAAACCATATTGAACCCCTAAAACTCCTACTCAAAAATCCAACACAAACCCTAAGTTATTTCGGGCCTTAGGATGTGATTCTAGTGCCGAAAAGCCCGGACAACTTGCTAGTTTCTCTTTTTCCTTCTTGTAGCTGCGTTGGGGGACTGGATGAAGAAAGTATAGGTTTCATGGTTTCTACTCAGTACAAGGTAGATTTATGTTTCTTTTTATATAATCTATGCTTTTACGAGTTGTAACTCGATAGTAAAGACTAAACCTAGCGAGTTTCGAAAGAATGGTATTTTGTTTGTTGTTGAGTCAATATTGTCTGGTCGAAACTTATTTTTAAGTTGAATGCATAGATGATTTATTGGATAATAGGCTTAATAGGCTTAATTATTTACTTTTGGTTGTGTTTCTCAATTAGAAAGAAAAGAGAAGTCAAAACGTGTTTTAGTAAACTGAAAAATTACTTTTGAGTTGCTGAACTTGTGACTGTTTTGTGGGATGTTTCGTGTTGCTATTGGGTTGTCTATTTTTCTATTGTTTTTATGGATTTTGGGAGGACAAAAGGGTGTGTAGAAACAACACATAATGTCAGGGTAGTTGGCTAGTCGTTCGTCATTACATTTTTGGGTTATTTGACACTACTAAGGTTGTCATTTTTTGTATGAACTAATTAGGGTGTGTGGACTGTTTTGTGGTACTTTGTGATGTTTATAAGGTTGGAAAATGATGTATACATGTTTTTTTTATCTTTTTCTTGTTTTTGTTGGTGTTATGTCGAATTGAGAGGAAGAAAAGATTATAGGGGAGATGCTGCCCGTTTTATTTTAAAATAAGCTTGTCGTTCATTATGCGATAGTTGCACCTTCCATAACCTGATCATAGTATTGTTGTGTTGTTGTAGGTTAAGGTGAAATGGGATGATTTTAACGTGGTTATTGGATAGATAGTGATAAGGTATGTTAAGGCTAAATCTTTCCTTTATTTTGGCATGATTCCGTAACTACATGCATTTGACAATGAGATATAAAGAGAAGTTCTTATTCTTGAATTTATGTACATTATCCTAATCTTATAGGCTATAGTATTCTCCCTTATTGGGATTTTATATTCAGTTTAGTTTTGTCTTCTTTCAGCCAAGAGAGTAGAGAGTCTCTCTCTCTCTCTCTTTCTCTCTCTCTCTCTCTCTCTCTCTCTCTCTCTATATATATATATATATATATATATATATATATATATGTATAAGGAATTATTTATCAGTTCAGTTTCAGCTTTCAGTTATTCTGTTTCCTTACATACTCGATACATTATTTCGTACTGACGTCCCTTTTGCTGGGGACGCTGCATTTCATACTTGTTGGTCCTGACAGATAGTTGGACAGACCCTCCCCACAGACAGAGTCAAACATCAGCTCGGTTGGTAAGCTCTACTTCCTCGGAGTCACCGGGTCTAGACCTTGGAGTCCATCTTATATATACAGGTTTGGTGGGTAGGTCGAGGCCCTATCCCGACCATAATACAGTTTAGTTATCCCTAGAGGCTTGTAGATGAGTCATGTATATTTTTTATATCAGTATTGTGGCTTTACCAGCCTTACGTATATGTTTAGTTCCGTATTGTTGGTTGTAGACGTTATTTTCAGATGATTCAGAATATGACCTTATCTGCCTAATTTGAAGGTTATCCCTCCAGAATTTACAATTACAGAGTGGTACGCTCGGGCCAATATGGCACCGGGTGCCGGCCACGCATCATCAGGTTTGGGACATGACACAGTGATCATATGTGCTTCAACAATCAGCACCATAAGGTGCATAAAATATAACTGAGGAAGATGATTAGGCACAAACACTACTGAGAAAGACAATTATAACTACGGTGCAATAAGCAAGTCAACATCACAAAGGCCATCTCGCCCATAACACCATAAGACCTAAACGGAATTACCACGTGCATGCAAAAAATCATGTAACCCTCACAACCCGTTATAACATAAGAGAGAAACACATAACATAGACCAAGGCATGAATTACATCCATTCCACCCGATGATATACCGGTCGATACAGAATATACGTTCTCATTAGGCTCACAAATAATCCCCAAACCAAATTCCGATAATTACTGAATAGGTAAATAACCTCCCAAAAGCCCATAACAAACTTTCCATAGCACGTGCCATCAATCACCCAATCCTCAACATTTCTTCATAATTCACAATCAAGGAACAATCTGCCAAAGAGAACATCTAGTCTCTGAACCTCATGTATACCAAAACTTCCACATTCGATCTCAACATCGCTACTCAAATGGATGATATGTTGTTTATACTCCATCATCTTACAGTAAAATACCCACAAGACAAAACGCAATGCACCTGCCAACAGGCGTATTCTCCTCCGGCGAAAAAAAAAATAGTGTCAGCATAATCTTAAACACCCAAAATCGTCCGTGACATCAAGAACTCGTATCCTTCTCCCCAAAACTAAACTGCAACCTTGTACAAGCAGCTTTTCAACCCCGCACGGTGCATTGCCTCTAACATTCTAACTCGCGATACTACAAAAATTCCCTATTCAACTCTGAACCATGCACAAATTGAACATCTCATCAACAACGAACCTTTCATTTAACTCAATCCAAGAGAACATCACCACACACACAATATAGCTTCTATAATTGTAGCAAACACCAACTTCGACCGTGATCATAACCATTATGTACTCTTCGGAACTCATTAATACATAATCAAGTCACCAGAACCAATCGTCTCTAACTCAACCGAGTCACACAGACTGCCCACCTAAAAGTAAGTCAATCTGATATGCTCACTTCGAAGAAATCCTTTGCGAACCCGAAGCCATTTCATGCATCTCTATAATATTTCAATGTAGATCTTTCTTGACAAGTAAATACTGCAGATCCGATGATCATTCACTACCGATCTCAACCCTACCCATAGACAAATTTAGAAGTCCTTAAATACTACATAAGATCTGGAAGTTGTCAGAACCTTCTCGATAGCCACTCACCTCACTCTGATCATCAATACATAGCTAATATGAGTCGAGCAATCCGTGTTTCACCAGCACATGACTATTTGAAAGAACAACCAAGCAATCTCTCGACCCGAAAACTGATACAATGCATGATCCTACAATCCGCTCATCATCAAAAGACTCCCCCACTTAGACCAAAGCCATAGAACACATCGTTGGCGATCCAAAATGCTAAATGTTCATGGCATGCCTCAATCCCACACGGCGATTTATCTAAATACTTCAAAACTTATGCAATACTAGTCATGGAACACTCTGAAGACTCTGCCAAGCTCTTATCCATCCTTGCAATAGTCAAACAACTTCCCCAAATGCTCTGAAATGATAATATGTGCACCCCACCAAATGGAAACCTCATAAGAAACACACGATTCAAACTCATCATGCAGGAGCTGGCCCACCGGCTATACTCAAATCGACGCCTTACCATGTACCCACTTTAATCACAATAGCTAGGCCACCAGCCAGTCTTCCCAAACCTATGCTTAGCAACTAGATATAAGAACTCGCCTCTAACCACAAATAAACGACTAGAATATTTAACACGACATCTAATCCTGAAGCAAGACAACACATCGCGATGATAATCAAGCATCCATAGCCCTTCGTAATCCATATGCAGCACCATGGATCATCGGTGCATAGCAAATACTGAGTATGTAACATTATCTATGAACGATTGGGAAGAATCAAAATTGTAGGTTTCAAGCTAAAACAAGGCCGCACGATAAGAAAAGAGGAAAGGGAATTTTTTTCCTAAATGCCTTGTGCCTCCCGAAGATAGGTATGGAAGTCATCATAGTGATCCGCAAGACTCTACTAGACACTTTCTCATGGCTCGTAGAACCTACGAACCTAGTGCTCTGATACCAACCTGTCACAACCCGAAATCCAGTAGTCGTGATAGCACCTAACTAGACCCTCTAGGTAAGCCAACTAACAATCTATACAATCCAAATGAGATGTATTAGAAAACGGTGAAGAATTATTTGAACTTTTATTTAGTAACCCAAGGACGGGTAGTACAAATCATGAACTTCTAAGAATTTGAAATTTACAAAGCTGGTACAAATAAATACACGATCTGTTTGAAAGTTACATAAATAGATTAGCAAAATCTAAAGCTACCAAGGACAACTAGCAGCCATGTTCCGGAATGCACGAATATCTTCACAGTCAACTCCCGACATCATCAGCAGCTCTGCTCCAAAATCTACACGCAAGGTGCAGAAGTGTAGTATAAGTACAACCGACTCCATATACCCAGTAATTACATTGTCTAACCTCGTCGAAGTAATGACGAGGCTTTTAGTTAAAAAATGCTCGCTAATAAAATTTGCACTGTAAACTAGTAATAAAGCTATACTCTAGTATAATAGAATAGAGTACATGAAACGAATATATAAAGCAATAACTGAGTACAAGAAGAGATCACAATTCAACATTTTCCAATATCTTGACCAATTTTTTCATTAGAGCGAAAACCAATAAACCACAATAGTCACTCCATAACTTTTATAGTGCGAGGAATATACTCTGATATCAAGTCAATTGCATGGCAACACCCTTCATGCATTTATCTTATCCTCACTAAATATGCATATAACAGTACCAACCGGATGGCAGAAATGCCGATAACAGTAATGACAAAGTAGGAAATACGCAAGTAGAAATAATGAATGAGGATATACATAAGGGAAACAGTAATAGACTAGGCGGAAAGCATAGGACTAACGACACCAATTAAGAAAAAGGAATATAACTTCAACTAACTAGCATGGTGGAGGCACAAATATAGGTATAACGAATAAGAGGGGAACACACTATCTTTTTAAGTTAACAAGTACATGCATGAATGACTAACATAGTAGAAGGCATGTATTAAAGTGCAACAAAATAGATACGACATAGATGTAATTATAACAACAGGAAGTAGGTATGGTATTTGCAAGTTAAGCAAGTATAAGGCATGGGTAACACCATAAAAATTAAGATAGAGGGCAAGGAGAGGGCCATAACGGCATGTCACATAAGAACCATAAGTATGATAATAACGGCTCAATGTAAAGGCATGAACTTATACACAAGAAGAAGATATCACAATATAATGCATGTCCCTCGTCCCTCGTCCTCGCCTGCACGAAAATACCCATCGCTCCATAAACTCATGATCATATAAAAGCATGATAATATAAATGAAATGGCACGGAATCACCCTTCGTACTTTACACTCACATAACATGGCACGGCATCACCCTTCGTGATTTACACTCTCATAACGTGGAATGACATCACCCTTCGTTCTTTACACTCTCATGACATGGCACAAAATCACCCTTCGTACTTTACACTCTCATGACATGGTACGACATCACCTTTCGTGTTTTACACTCTTTCTTACCAAATGTGTGTATATATATATATATATATATATATATATATATATATATATATATATATATATATATATATATATATATATATATATATCAATGACAAACAAGGTAGGAGGCTTAAATAACATCAAGGAGAGTGTTTAAATGAATATTCCAAATGAATCTCAATTACAACTTTCAAGCCAACAATAGTTCAATAAACCCTCAAGAACCTCATTATTCAAATAGTTCAACAAATCTCAAGAATGATCTGCAACACGAGCGTAGAATCTAATATCTCAAGAATATCAGCCATAGCGATATTTTAATGATTAAGCATAATGGTGACTGAATTAAACACATCAATATTTCCTCAGAATTTCGTAATATTTTAATCAAGTTATAATAAGCTAAATCTTAGTTTCTAACATGTAATTCTATACTCTTAGTATCTATGAGTCAAGTAAAACATGAAACAAGAAGGCCACGTAATTCTACAAGGCACAATTCATGACATAATCTACCTATGAGCATGATTAACCCTGGCACATGCATATATGCTCGTCACCTCATATATGTATCACCCCTGCTTGAGGTAAATAATGTCAAATAATTGGAAAGATTCCCTCGACAATGTTAGGCAAGATATTAAATACTCAATTTAGCTTTCCCCTTTACAAATTCAACTCCACCCAGCTCAATCTAGCCAAAGACGAGTTATATTTTTCACGAAATGCAAGAGAAAATAATTTTAATTAATAAAACTATGACCTTAATACAATTTTTAAGAAGTCAACCCCCAAGCTCGCCTGGTCAAAATACGGGTCCAAGGGTAGGTCTTGACTACCTATAGCCATAAAAGTCCATATACATGATTAGTTTTCAAATTCAAGTCCTATTTGACTCTCAAATCTCAAATTTTTATTTTTCAAAACTTTTACGAAATCCTCAAATTTTTTCCTAAATTCTCATGAATTTGATGTTAAATCTTATATATAATTATGAAATATAATTCAGAATTGATTAGAGGTACTTACCCAATGGTTTGGTATGAAAATCCTTTCAAAAAATTGCCTTCCATCGAAGCTAGGGTTCAAAATATAACAAAATGAAGCAAAGTCTCGGAATTCTCAGCTATGAGCAGGCTGCAAAATTTTCGAAAAAGCGAACCAGAAGACTTTCTATTGAGGTTGCGTTTGCAACCCAATACTTCGCAAATGCGAAGACAGCTACCTCACAAAAGCGGGGGGAATCCTCGCAAAGCGAACAACCTCACTTCGCAAATGCAAATCTTCCCCAGCAGCCCAATTTTGCAAATGCGATGGACACTTTGCAATTGCAACTATTGCATTTGTGACAAAAATATCACAAGTGCAATGATATCAGTACCAGCACTCAAATATCATAAAAATTAATCCGAAACCAATTCTAAACTCACCCGAGCCCCCGAGGCTCCAAATCAACCACCCACACTAGTCGAAAAAATACAACACGAACTCGCTCACGCGATCATAATATCAAAATAACCTCTAAAAGCATGAATCGGACGCCAAAACGCATGAAGATCAAAATAAACTTTAAGAACTTCTAGAATCGCAACAAAGCATCCGAACCATATCAAATCAACTCCAAATGACGTCAAATTTTGCAGGAAAGTTCTATATGATATATCGAAGCCATTCCAATTCCCAGAACTACTATCCGAATTGATATCCTCAAACTCAACTTCTGGTCAAACTTATGAGCTTTCCAAGCCTTCAAGTTTCTAACTCTCATCGATTAGTGCCGAATCCTTCTAGAAATATTCAAATACCAATGGAACCATCAAAACTCCAATCCGAGGTCAAATACCAAAAAGTCAAACTTGGTCAACTCTTTCAATTTAAACCTTTAATCTTGACGTTCATTCTTCCAAATCGATTCCGAATAGTTTGAAAGCCAAAATCGATGATTCCACAAATCGTATTATATCATACGGAGATACTCGTACCCTCAAAATACCGAACTAAATGCAATTGCTCAAAACAATCAGTCAGGTCATCATAATAAAAGAAAAAACAAGAAAGAAATTAGAGTTCTATGTGTCACACCTCCTTTTTACACACCACCCCGAATGATAATGTATAAGGGAGTTTTTCTAATTTAAGTGACATTATTCAAAATAGGATTATTTATGTATTCAAAGTCGCCACTTGGGATAGGTTTGGCTTTTGGTGTCCCAAGTCACCGGTTTATCTTGAATCCCAAATCGAGGAAATTTCGACTTCTCGAATGGAGTCTGCGAACCAGAAATTCTGAATAAGGAATTTTGTTGACCCGGGGGAAGGTGTTAGTCACCCCCAGATCCCGTGGTTCTAGCGCGGTCGCTTAAACTATTATAATTGGCTAAAAATCTGATTTTAATACATTTCATCCTATAGTGAAATTTTAAGATTATTTACCCCGTTTAATTAATTTTAAGGAAATTGAATGTCGTTTAAAACATATTTTTAGATCACATCACATGAAATGCACTGATCCTCGACATATTTTATTCAACGTTTTGGGGATTTGGATTTGGGTCACATGAAATGCATACCCGAATTTAGTGTCACGATCGAAGCGGGGTTTGGGTTGTGACAAGTTGGTATCAGAGCCTAGGTTACTAGGTCTCACGAGTCATGAGCAGGTTTAGTAGAGTCTTGCGGATCGGTACGGAGACATCTGTATTTATCCTCGAGAGGCTGCAGAACCTTTAGGAAAAACTTTACTTCTTGGAGTTCTTATCATGCGTACTTGATTCATCTTGAGATATAGCTCTTGAAATTCCCTCCACACGTCTGTATGCGCACATGAGCGCTCAATATTATATGTGCCTTGATGGCTTGTGATTTCCCGATCAAAGGGTGAGATGTGATCTTCGTGAGTATGTTGGGCCAGTCTGGAGAACTTGTGGCCGGATCCTTGCCTATGGCTTGAGCACCGAGGTGCTGATTGTGTGAGCAAATGTTTTGAACTTATGTGTTTGGTATTGCCCTTATTAGCCGGAATGGCGGTTGGATACCCACGTGGTGAGTATGTTAGTGCTGCGAGGTGTATTTAAATGACTTGGTAGTGTCGAAGGAGTTTGCTGGATAATAGATGAACTGTTAAGTGTTCGTTTCCTATTATGATTTGTTGTGTAGCCTCGAGTTATGGGCGCGTGGAGAATATTTTCGTATCAACTAGTTGGAAGGTAAGGTGCAATACTTGTGGCGGTATGAGTTCAAACTCAGTAAGACAAAATTGGTTATATTATGTGTATGACAGTGGGAGGTGTGCTAAAATACTAAATTGAGGCAAAGCAGGTGGGTTATCTCCTGCGGAGTGTTCTTGAGTGGTATGATCCTTATGTGTCCGTTAGAAGACCCTATGTGTAATTGAAAAGTACGTGTTGTAATTTGAAAATTTGGGTCGCTTAAGAGAGTGGACTCAGCTGATGTGGGGATGAATGCGAGGTTTGTAGAGGATTTCAGTACCAAATGATCTGTGTTTTCATAAACTAGTAGATGATTTGAGTTTAATCTCACTATAATATTGTGGCATCATTAGAGTAAAAGTATTATGGGTTATTGAATGTGTCCTGATAGATGGCTTCGAGCCAAGTTGGGGAGGTTACTGTTGATCAGCTGATCGCACGGTTATGTGCTATGTTGGTTCCGTTTTGAGGTATGCTGGCGGATCAGTCCTGGTCACAGAAATTGAGCCGAGGATGGCACGAGTGAAGCAAAATTTTGACAAAGGTTATATGGTGCTTTCGTAGATGTGAGATAATACTAGGATGTCTTGAGCTGTGGTTGTCAAAGAATGCTCAGTGTATAGAGAAAGAAGATGGTTGTTGTATTGGTATGAGATCATGTTCTGCGGTGTCAGAGCTCTAATAAGGCACGGGTAGTTCTGTCCGTTAAGTCAGGTAATTTACATTTGTATAAGAGTGAATGACTCTCGAGAATGGTTTTATTGTGTTCAAGATTTTGCATGTAATGATCAGGTGTCTTAAGGTGGTGTATGTGGCTAGAGACTGTGTTTCCATTAGAAAGGGATCAAGACTTGTGATATTTTATGTTAATTATGGGATTCTATTTATCAATATCTGGGAAGTAATGGTAACGAATTCAGATTCGCAGGAAGTTCTTCAAGTAAAGTATTCTGGAACGTGGTATTTCTGGGAAGCATTGAGAGAGTATTCAGTGGCTTATGGGTCTTAGACAATGTGGTCTTGTGCATGGGTCTCGTGTAGTGAGCCTGGGTTAAGGCATTGTGGTGCTACAGCAGGGAAGAATATCAAGTTGATGATGAATCAAAAGGGAAACTGATGGATGAAATAGCTTGATAATAGACCAAATCGGTATGGTAAGGGTATGATTAATTCTTCGTATGTGTTCGAGGTCATGAGCTCTTACAGGCATGATGCAGCAATGCTCTTGAGTCTTGACAGCTTGCTTAGCCTGGTTTGGATAGAAGGATTTAGTCCTGGCAGTTTAGTTTGTGGTTAGAAAAAGGGAGATGGAGTTCTCATGTTATCCTAGTGTTGTATGGTATATGCGATATGTTGTGGAGGAATGGGATTTGTGTGTGTAAGGTTCGGTTCAGTTCGGAATGGAAAGTCATTAAATTCTTAAGCAGCACGGGCAGCTGCAAGTGATTTAAGAATCGATCTTCAGATGATTAAGGAAAGTGGTACTGCTATTCTAGTGATTTGATGGGGGTATATGTTCGGTAAAAGGGGAAGGTGATGTAAACTGATAATACTTCGGTGGTATTGCGGCATTTTCTTGTTGGATTGATTGTTGATATTTGAACTTGTTGATGGCATAGGGAAATTTTAGAATATCTCTCGTGGAATGAATGGGTACCCTGATGTGAGTTGGGAGTGAGCTCGAGGGGCTGATGTGAGTTGGGAGTGAGCCCGAAGGGCTGATGTTGTACCATGTGATTGATATTGAGCCCGAGGGGCTGGTACTGTTTTGAGCTGTGCCTGAGGGGCGAACTTTTATGTGCTCATCTTACATACTTATTTGTATTTTACATGTTATACTGTGGTATTTGTGCCCGAGGGGCGGATTTTTTGCGCTAATCAGCACTAACTATTTTTTAAACAATTTTCGTAATTATTGAAAAGACCATTTTCAAAAGAGATTTGAACTGAGCCAAAACATTTCTAAAGAGTTCATTGAATTCACCGTTTTCCTCGAAAATTGTACCCGGCTTTTGTATAGCATGTTGGTTGCTTTACGTGATTTCTTGCTGCTCGGTTATTATTTACTTTTATTACTCATTGAGTTAGAGTACTCACTATACTCCCTACACCTCGCATGCAGTTGCAGGTATTGTTCACCCGGAAGCGGGTTAATAGCTGATTGAAGGTATTACTACTGTAGTGGGTAAGGTGACCGCTAGCGTTCGCGGCACCGGACTTCATCTTTTGATTCTAGATTTTATTCTGTATATTATTATTGACCCTGTAGTTGTGTTCAGGTTTTCTTTAGATGTTCGTGACTTGTGACACCCCGGTCGGGCTGTATTGGGTTATAATTACATTAATTAATATCATTAATTTATATTCGAACTGTTATATAATTGATTAACTGCTTTAAGTGATATTCTGAAATGGTCTGGCTATACTTGTCTTCACGAGAGGCGCCATCGTGACCGGAGCGGGGTTTGGGTCATGACATTTAGGAAGGTAAAATTATTAAAGAACGCGCCTAAAGAGACTAACGTATTATTAACTTTGCAGGAGGCCATGAAAATTTACTAAATGGCTTAACCAATTTCTAAATATTTTTATAGAAGTAATTAAGAGGGCCACGCAATTTATGAATTTTGTTTGGCGCGGCGCACCTCGTTTATTTTAAGGAACTATTATTCTCTATTAAAGATTGTCTCTAAAGGCCTAATTAATTAACATTATTAGTAACTACTATTAAATGCATTCAAGGAATTCGGGCCTCAAGATTAAGTCCAAATTCAAACAAGAGGGAAACCTCTTAATTCAAATTTGCGACTTAACTTGGAAGGCCCGAAATTGTATTGCAAAATTGAACCAATGATTTCAAATGGGAATTCAGGCCTCTATCATTTTGGGCTTCGAAATTGGCGTAAGAGAAGGTTAGTGGTCCACAATTCAACAAAAAATGCCTTAGTTCAAGGTTGAGCACTTCTGGGCTTGTTATTATACAATTGGCCCAACTTTACTGATTTTATTTGGATCTACTAATAGTTTGCATAAACAAATAACAATGATTTAACCAAATCAGAATGTGTTGATCCTTAACTTCACTACACGTATGAAACACAAAATCAATGGAATCACATGAACCTAATCTAATGGCATGCAGGAATTATTCAATGACTATAAATTGATTCTTTGCACTTATCATCAGCTAGTAGTAGTAATTTTACTCTGAAATACTGATTTTTATTTCTAAATCTTTATAACACTGAATTTCAGACCTCATTAGGCTTAATTATTTCAGTAAAACAAAACAAATCAACGCCTAAACAAATCAAATTGCACGCTGATTTTTAATTTCGAAACTCATACTCCTTCAGCCACTCATCTACTGATGAAACAAAACACCGATTTTCTGGATAATAAAAGCAGTTAAACTTCATTTATCACCAAGGGTTGAAAACTGGAAACATTTACTGAATTTACTAAATTAACGTGAATTTAAATGATGAATGTGTCTATTAAACAGTCCTTGGCTACAAAGGAATTAGGTCAGTGCAGTTCGAGAAGTGTTGGTAGCTGGGACTACCAGGAGCTGTGATTTCACTGCTGTTGCTGCTGCTACTGCTTGCTGACCTCCTTATTACACCAAAAAGGAAAATCAAAGCTATGCTAGCTATGCCTATCAACTATGAGTTACAAGATTCCTATCTATAATTCTCTTGAAACTTGATCTTGAGTCTTAGCTGATTTTGCTGTGGACTCCGATTTTAATCTTGATGCTCGCTAGCTGTAGGTGTTGGTTCTTTCTTCAACATTGTGTCAAAGCGGATCAGGCAGAGCTTGTGACTTCAATCACGTTCTGAGCAATCCGCACCTTTGTACACTTCAGCATTTTAATTCACTTATTTTGTTCCTTTTCTTGTTTTCTTTATTCTGGATTGAGACTCATTCTTTTGTCATCTCAAACCCTGTGCCTCGGGGTTAAACCTGCTCAGACACCAAAATAAACATATGAACGAAATTTTTCTGCCCCAGTTTGCACTAGGAAAATTTTGTGAGTTATTTGCAAGAAAAAATATCTAAAATATTTCTTTATTGAAAGCAATAAAAATTAGGATTGTGTATCCTTGGGAGTAGGGAGTGAAGCCCTAAATTAGGAAGATTGCCAGGTTATGCTAGAAAGCTGACCGGGTTATGCCGGAAAAGAAAAAAGGCCTCGAGTTATGCCAGAAAGGTCCACGGGTTATGCCGGGATAAAAGAAAAAGGCTCATTGGGTTATGCTAGGGAGGTCCACGGGTCCTTGGGTTATGCCAGGGAGGTCCATGGGTTATGCCGGGAAAAAAGGTCATAGGGTTATGCCAGGGAGGTCCACGAGTTATGCCGGGATAAAAGAAAAATGGTCCTTGAGTTATGCCAGGGAGGTCCACGGGTTATGCCGGGATTAAAAGAAAAGGGCTCCTTGTGTTATGCCAGGGAGGTCCACGGGTTATGCCGGGATTAAAAAAAAAGCTCCTTGGGTTATGCCAGGGAGGTTTACGGGTTATGCCGGGATTAAAAGAAAAGGGCTCTTTGGGTTATGCTAGGGAGGTCCACGAGTTATGTCGGGATAAAAGAAAAAGCTCCTTGGTTATGCCAGGGAGGTCCACGGGTTATGCCGGGATAAAAGAAAAAGGCTCCTTGGGTTATGTTAGGGAGGTCCATGGGTCATGCCGGGATAAAAGAAAAAGGTCATTGAATTATGCCAGGGATACCTAGGGAATTGGAGGCCCTATGCTACCATGACTTTGAATTTTTCTTCCTCCTTTTTTTTTTTAAAAAAAATGTAGGAAAGAATTTGGAGGAAACCTCCCTTTTGGCTAGTTCCTTGCTGTAAAGCTGTTTCAGCACTTACACATTTCTTTTCCTTTTTGGTTGCACCTGCTCCTTGCACGGTTGCTTGGATTGTACCTATTTCAATTTTTCAAACAAAGAAAAATTGTTAGTTTGAAACGGTAGTTGGTTTTGTGGCCTTGATCGTCTCAAATGCTTGATCACGGCACAGCTTCCGTTGAGAACTTTTGCTGCTTGATGGTTTTGAGGATGAATCTCTTCTCAAACCGAAGGGCTCAACTTTAGGATTTTATGATGACTCGCCCGCGTGAGGCTCTGTCCTTTTCACTTTATTCTACTCTTAGTACCTTTGTCTTTGACTTTCTTTCCTTCTCAATGTCTTTACTTTGAAAGCATAAATCATCATGGCCAATCGGGATTGACTTGATGCACCCGCTGAGGCTAGGTACTTTCTTTTAGCTTTTGTTAGGCAAAGCCCTGTAAAAACCAGTCCTGCCACCTTTTCTTTGTAATAGTTTCAGAATCAGAGTTAAGTCGAAAGGGATTCAAGGAAAACGTAAACAGAGAGCAAGAGGATGAATTTAAATAGAAGCGTCCCTTTCGGGGGAAGAGAAGGACTTATCTGGGGGGTGCATGTAGACTTTAAATGAACATGACATGCTTCTTAGACTAGATGCCCAACCCGCACAAACTTTCCTAACTTCTCGTAAGATCATTGACCCATACTTCAAAACCAAGGAACCTTTCCAGGACTCTTTTAATGGTGGGAGGTGCCTTCTTTTCGGCCAACGACGCCCTTTGCGGGTTTTCGCCAATCAACCTCTCTCATTTCTCTTCTCACCGTCGCCCGATAGTGCTCTTTATGAATTTTCACCAAACAGACTCTCATTTTCAATTTCTCTACTCACCGTCGCCTTATGGTGCCCGAAGGTTTTCACCGCTAAGACTCTCTCATTTTATTTTCTCTCAATTTGGACTATATCAGATTCCAACAATGTTGTTTATCAATTCCCACGCCTTTGCCAATTGATCGGAAGGACTTGGACAAGGTTTCTGTGTAAAAGAATCTTGGACGGAATTACAACTTTGGAACCGTTTTGGCGGGCTCATGGTCGAGCCATTATAACTTCTGCCCCAGTTTCAATTTTGGGGGACTTTGGATTTTTATTTTGGTGTGACTGAACCCCAGAGAGAGGCTGCCTACGTATCCTTTCGAAATCAAGTCAGACATAGTTCAGGAAAATATTTGTTTTTGTTGTTTTTGTTTTTTAATTAATATATATATATATATATATATAAAATTCCTTTTTCCATAGCACTTCCGGGTTCCAAAGAGGGTAATCAAAGAAGAGTAACGGGCTCAAAGGTTTTGCGAAGGGTTGATAGTATTTGGGTAGAAGGAAGGAAAGTCTTCGTCATCTCAATTGCTCAAAAGTCATCACCGCCGGAGATTAGACATAGTACCTTTTTACTGCATCCGCTTTGACAGCTACTTCGGGATCATTTCCTTCGATGTCTCTTAGATACAACGCTCCTCTTGGCACTATCTTTCTGATAATGTACGGACCCTTCCAGTCAGGAGCAAATTTTCCTTTTGCTTCCTGATGATGGGGAAGAATGCGTCTTAGCACGAGTTGTCCCACTTCAAAATTCCTGGGACGCACTTTCTTGTTATAAGCACGGGCCATTCTTTGTTGGTACAACTTCCTGTGACAAAACGCAACCATTCATTTTTCATCAATTAAAGAGAACTGTTCCAGTCGAGTCTTGACCAACTCACTATCCTCAATTTCTGCTTCAACGGTTATCTGGAGTGAAAGGATTTCCACCTCTGTGGGTATAACAGCCTCAGTTCCATAGACCAACAAGTATGGGGTTGCTCCTATAGAAGTACGCACCGTGGTGCGATATCCCAATAATGCAAAAGGCAGATTTTCATGCCATTGTCTGGAGCTCTGAATCATCTTTCTCAAAATTTTCTTGATGTTCTTATTTGCTGCTTCAACAGCACTATTGGCTTTGGGCCGGTAGGGAGTGGAGTTTCTATGCGTTATTTTGAATTGTTCGCATACTTCTTCCATCAAATAACTATTCAGGTTGGCAGCATTGTCTGTGATGATGGTTGCAGGAATGCCAAAGCGGCAAATAAGATTAGAGTGCACAAAATCTACCACAGCTTTCTTGGTGACTGACTTGAGAGTGATAGCTTCAACCCACTTCGTGAAGTAGTCAATAGTGACTAATATGAATCTATGTCCGTTTGAAGCTTTTGGCTCGATTGGTCCATTGACGTCCATGCCCTAGGGAACGAATGGCCAAGGTGCTGACATAGGATGCAGTTCTATTGGAGGGGCATGAATCAAATCACCGTGCACCTGACACTGATGGCACTTTCGGACAAAACTGAAGTAGTCCTTCTCCATAGTTATCCAATAATATCCTACTCGAAGGATTTTCTTTGCCAAAACATACCCATTCATATGAGGTCCGCACACTCCCGCGTGTACCTCATGCATAATTCTTCCGGCTTCCTCAGCGTCAACACATCTCAACAAATTGAGGTCCGGGGTCCTTTTGTACAAGACATCACCACTCAAGAAGAAACCACTCGCATGCCGTCTAATGGTTCTCTTTTGATCTCCAGTAGCTTGCTCAGGGTATTCTTGCATTTTCAAAAACCTTTTAATGTCGTAATACCATGGCTGGATGGTTGGTTTTGCCTCAACTGTGTTACAATAACCATGCCTTTCCTTGATTTGGATTTCTAGAGGATCAATATGGGTATTGCTTGGGTAAGGCAGCATCGAAGCTAGAGTGGCTAGTGCATCAGCTAGTTCATTATGACACCGAGGAATGTATCTGAATTTTATCGACTTAAACCGCTTGCTGAGATCTTCCACATGTCGCCGATAGGGAATGAGCTTAACATCTCGGGTCTCCTACTCTCCCTGGGCTTGCCGAATAATCAAATCTGAATCCCCCATAATCAATAACTCCTCAACGTCTTGATCAATCGCCATATTCATGCCCATGATGCAGGCTTCATACTCAGCGGTATTGTTCGTGCAGAAGAATCGAAGCCTGGCTGTAGCCGGGTAATGTTAATCAGTAGGTGAGATCAAGATTGCCCCGATTCCCACACCTCTGGCATTTACTACTCTATCAAAGAAAATTTTCCAATCATGGTTATCTCCAGAGATTGATTCTATTGAATTTACCTCTTCATATGGGAAGTAAGTGCTCAACGGTTGGTATTCCTCGTCAACCATATTTTCAGCCAAATGATCTGCCTACGCCTGGGCTTTTATCGCCGTGCGGGTGATATAGACTATGTCGAATTCGGTGAGCAAGATCTGCCATTTTGCTAATCTCCCTGTGGGCATTGGTTTCTGGAATATGTATTTCAAGGGATCTAACCTGGTTATGAGGTAAGTGGTGTATGCTTGCAGATAGTGTCTCAGCTTCTGAGCGACCCAAGTCAAGGCACAGCAGGTTCTCTCCAGCAGAGTATATTTTGCTTCATAACTAGTGAACTTCTTACTCAAGTAGTAGATTGCCTGTTCTTTTTTACCAGTTACATCGTGTTGCCCGAGGACACAGCCAAAAGAATTTTCCAATACCGTCAGATACAAGAAAAGAGGTCTCCCTAGCTCTGGTGGGACCAAGACTAGCGGATTTGACAAATATTCTTTGATCTTGTCGAAGGCTTCTTGACATTCATCCGTCCACTTGACTGCTGCATCTTTCTTCAATAACTTGAATACGGGCTCACATGTGGAAATCAGTTAAGCAATGAACCGGCTGATATAGTTTAATCTGCCCAACAAGCTCATCACATCCTTCTTATTTCTTAGAGGAGGCAAATCCCGGATAGACTTTATCATTGTTGGGTCTAACCCGATACCTCTCCTGCTGACTATGAAGCCCAAAAATTTTCCTGACGGAACTCCAAATGCACATTTAGCCGGGTTCAGCTTCAGATCATACTTGTGCAACCGCTCGAAGAATTTTCTCAAAACTTAAACGTGACCATCCTGAGTTCGGGACTTGATGATTACGTCGTCGACTGACACCTTTATCTTCTGATGCATCATATCATGGAAGATGGCGGTCATGGCCCTCATATAGGTTGCTCCAGCATTCTTCAGACCAAATGGCATAACCTGGTAGTAGCATGTACCCCAGGGTGTGGTGAAGGCCGTTTTCTCTGCGTCTTCCTCATCTATCAACACCTGGTGATATCTTGCGTAGCAATCTACAAAGAACTATATCTCATGCTTGGCGCAATTATCAGCAAGGATATAGATGTTGGGCAAAGGGAAATTGTCTTTGGGACTTGCCTTGTTCAAATCTCTGTAATCCACACACACCCGGGTCTTCCCATCTTTTTTCAGAATTGGGACTACATTGGCCAACCATGTAGTGTACCGAACTACTCGGATTAACCCTGCTTACAACTATTTCATGATTTCTTCTTTGATCTTATCACTAATGTCAGTTTTAAACTTTCTTTGTTTTTGATGGACCGGAGGGAAATCGGGGTAAGTTGGCAACTTATGCACCACTAGATCAACACTCAGCCCTGGCATGTCATCATATGACCAAGCAAACACATCTTTAAACTCAAACAGGAGTTGGATGTGAGTTTTCTTATCTGTGTGAATGCTTATTTTGGTTTCCCGGATTTCCTCAGAAGTTCCCAAGTTAACCGGCTCAGTGTTATTCAAATTTGGCTTGGGTTTATTCTTAAATTGTTCCAGTTCTCGATTTATTTTCCCAAAAAGCTCTTCTTCATCATATACCGGTTCTTGGTTTATTATTTCACAATTATACATTGTATTTGGATCTGAGCATGAAGTCCGCAAGCATGTCATGTTATTTAAAGTCGTATTATTATAACTGAAAAGAAGAAATAAAAAAGGAAAATAAAGAAAATCAGAAAGAATAAAGAGAAAAATAAACGATGAAATATTGATTTCATTTCTTGGAATTGGGAAGATAACAGGGTTTACATTCGGGAATTTAAAGACAGGAAACTAAAGAAAACATCCGAGTTACACCCTGGAATAACTCGGGATGCAGAAAAAGTAGCAGGACAGGTCTACCGGGACTGCCGCCTGATCGAAAATGGCGTAGCCTTCCAATTTTGAAGCTTGTCATTTGGTCCCATGTATAACACCTCAGCGGTGCTAGTGCCCTCTCCCGGCTGAACCATATGGGTTTCCTAGAGTACTTTTCTCATTGCCCCACATATTTCCTCAATTTCTTCAGCCATGAAAACCTCATCATCTTCCTCTTCACTGTGCTTTGGTTTGACAAAGGTTTCATACAAATGTGGTAGTGGATGTGGCAAAACCCATCCTTCCTTCTTTCTCATCCGCCCACTTTACATCCTCTGGGGTAGAATGGAAACCTATCCCGAAGAACTTTTCGATCGTAGGCAGAGTCACCAACACAGATATTCCTTGCAGAGATTTTCCAAGTCCCTTTCCTGGCTTGAAACCATGTCTGACCATTTCCTTGGCCACCATAACCGAGGCATTAGATAGGAAAGGTTGAGGGCAAGGATTTCCTTCTTCATGTTGATCCGCCACCACAACCTCGAATGCTTGGTAGATTATGTGCTCACTACCCTCCCTCGCTTCTAGGCATGGGACAGATGGGTCCCGATAGATCGACTGCTCATCTTCTCCATGGACCATAATTTCCTAATCCTCATATTCAAATTTCACCATTTGGTGGAGAGTAGAAGGCACAGCTCCAGCGGCGTGGATCAAGGCCTTCCCAGGAGAAAATTGTAGGACGTATCCATGTCCACCACTTGGAAAGTCACCTCGAAGTCCACCGGCCCAATGGTCA
Organism: Nicotiana glauca; assembly: GCA_026770625.1. NCBI lineage: Eukaryota > Viridiplantae > Streptophyta > Magnoliopsida > Solanales > Solanaceae > Nicotiana > Nicotiana glauca. Next base: position 74,275 of record MU675758.1, read on the forward strand.
AGATTAGGTCAATTTCCCCGATGGTATCTCTTTTGATGTCGTCAAAGGCTCTCACACAGACATTATTGGGACGAATCCTTCCAGTCCCGATTTCAATTCTCTGAAGTGTAGAGAGTGGGCAAATGTCAACACCCGAGCCTTCGTCTACCATGACTCGCTTTACATAATATCCCTCACACTTGACAGTCAAGTGCAAGGCTTTGTTGTGAGCAGCTCCTTCTAGAGGCAAGTCATTTTTACTGAATGAGATTTGATTGATGGTAAAGAACCTTTCTGCCATTCTTTTAAGTTGTTCCACCAAAGTTTCACCCGGCACGTAGGCTTCATTGAGAGTTTTTATTAACACCTTTTGATGCTCAGGGGATTTCAATAGTAATGACAGTAAAGACACTTGTTCAGGACATTTTCGCAATTGATCGACCACCTCATAGTCGGCTATTTTCATCTTTTGAAAGAAAACTTCTGCTTCCTCAGCACTCACAGGTTTCTTAGGCGGGAAACGCCTTTTGGTAGCATTGTTTACCTCTTCTATGTTTGAGTACTTTTCAGCGAGAACATTTTATGGAAGCTCTCCCAAGATCTCTTTCCCTTTATACGTAACCACCGTCTGATGACAATTCCGTAGGACTACAGCAGGGTTGGTCATAGGCTTCTGTGGTACGCGTCCAATAACCACTGGCTCACTCAGCTGAGGTGGTTTGATTGTCCCCCGCACCACATAGGCTTGCTTGGGTACGTACACTTGCATTCCCTTTTCCACTTCCAATTTCTTTGGATGGCTCACAATCAGCTTCTTTTCTTGACGACCTTGCGGGACATAGAGAATTCTATCTTTGGGAGGTATCGCTTATGTTCTGGTTTCAGCTTTCTTTTCTGGTTCTGTCTTGGTGACTTTGTTTTTCTTCTCCCCTTTATCTTGCTTTGGGGCCACCTTTGTCTCTCTTTCTGTGTCAGCAATAGCAATGATGGCCTTTAATGCTAGCTCAAACTCTTTATCCTCACAGATCATCCCAATCACAGGCCCATTATTGTGGGCTGGCAAAGGATTGTTGGTCACATTTGGGACCTCCTCGTCCCTCAGCACTATCTTCCCCTGCTCTATCAAGTCTTCCACGGCTCTTTTTAACGTACAATAGTTTTCTGTATCATGCCCCTCAGCTCCTGAGTGATGAGAACATCGGACGCCACGCTGATAGGAGGGTGATTTTGGGTTTTTCCTGTTTGAAGGTATGGGTTGCAGCAAATTCATTTGAACAAGCTTCGGGAATAGACTGGAGTAGGGTTCACCGATTGGTGTAAAATTTGGTCTCCTAGGTGGTTCCCGAGGATGGAGGTTATTTTGTGGAGGACGGGGGTTATAGCAGTTTTGGTGAGGAGGTTGATTTCTTGGGAATGGGGCTTGATTTCTATTGGCATATGGCTGCGGTCAAGCAAAAGGTGGAGCATTCATGACCGCATAAGGTTGAGGAGCATAAGCCATGTCATGATGAGGGTAGTAATGTCGAGGGGCCCTTTCAGAAAACATGGGTCTGGGAGCCCGGTGTCTTCTTGCCCCTGATGCTGCCATAGACGTTTCTTCTTTCTTCTTTCCTTTAGCCATTCCTCCATACCCGCCTTGAATGGCATGGGAGGTTGCTCTAATGGCTGAGTGGCTCAAGATTCTACCCATTTTCAAACCATTCTCCACCATCTCGCCGATCTTAATTGCCTCTGCGAAAGGTTTGCCCATAGCTGACATCATGTTCTGGAAGTAATTGGCTTCCTGGGCCTGAAGAAATATGGTGACCATTTCCACTTCATCCATTAGAGGTTTTACCCTCGATGCTTGCGCGTGCCGCTTAATTGCATATTCCCGAAAACTTTATGAGGATTTCTTTTTTAGATTCGCCAAGGAGTTCCTGTCTGGCGCAATGTCTATGTTGTACTGAAATTGTCGAACAAAATCTCTGGCAAGATCATCCCAAATGTGTCATTGAGATATGTCTTGATCCATATACCATTCCGAAGCTATGCCTACCAAATTTTCTCCAAAGTAAGCCATTAACAACTCCTCTTTTCCGCCAGCCCCACGCAATTGGTTGTAGTATTTTTTAAGATGAGCAATGGGATCGCCATGCCCATCATATTTCTCAAACTTCAGCGTTTTGAATCCCAAGGGCAGGTGCACATGAGGGAACATGCACAGATCATTATAGGAAACACTCTTCTGCCCCCTTAAACCTTGCATATTTTTCAGACTCTGCTCTAAACTCCTCATCCTTTTTGCCATCTCATCCTGCTCAGGCATTTTAGGAGTTTTGTCTTGTCCGGGTGTAAGCTCAAACGGGGGTGGTTAGGAGTAAGTGTATGTGGGATATTGAGGAGGATCCGCTTGAAAAATAGGATTTTGGAAAGTGAAGGCCGAGGGATCAATAGCAGGCTTAGGTAGCGAAGGTTGTGTGGTAGCGGAGCATGGTGGAGCGGTAAGAATATTGGGGGCTACTCCTGATGTGAACACCTGGGGGCGTACCTCAGAAGGTGTTCCTATAAAGTGAGCAGACATGGTAGGCTGTCCCAATGGGGTATTCGGGTGACTGATGGGGATGTTAGAAGTACCCCCGGTTCTAGGGAACAATTCAGGAAAGCTAGGGATTGCACTTGGAGGCTCTTTTACGTTAGTCCATGCATCCCACATCTCCATAATTCGGAGACGTAGTATCCGGTTTTCTTCAGCTGTGGTAGACTCGGAGGCCGGGATCCCTGAGATTGGGCTATCTTCGGTGATGAAAACTGGTGGCAAAGTCATTTCAGATGACATTTCTATATTTCCTTTTGATCTGGTAAAATACCGATGCGATGCCAGTTTACCAAAAACCAACCACCATTTCTATAAACCTAAGCTGGAAATATTGACAGCAACAATAGTTAGTTTGAGACAAGTAACAGATAGGTAATCACACATTGGGGTGTGACGCACCTATGCAGTTAAATGAGCATCTACATGTTTGCCACGGTTGCATGCGTCATCCCGGCTTTTCCTCCCGTTTCTTTTCTTTTGATTTGTTTTTCCTTGCTTCTCCTTTGCTTTTCTGATTTTCTCTCATTTTGATTTTTCCTTCCTCTCCATTTTCCTTTTCTTTCTGGCCTTTCTCTTTTGTGTTTCTTTTCCACTCTTGTTTTTTCCTTTTATTTTCTTCCCTCGTATGTTTCTTTTTCTTAGGGTTACGGTCGAATCTTATAGAGATTGCCTACGTATCATGACCCCATATGAATCAGACCAAACATAGTTCTTGCAAATAAATTGCAAAAATAAGGAAATAATTCTTTTTGGGATTTTTTAATTTTCATTAATAAAACTTTTATTACAAAGATACTAGACTATTTGTTTTTCTTAAAAGGGGAAATTACAAAACAGTCTCAAAATAACAAAATACAGACTCGATAACTAGGAATACATTAAAGCTTCAAATCCTGGGGCCCGCGGGGCATCATTCGGCATCGCCACAGGCCTACGTGCAAGGCCCCCTTGTAACTACTCCAAATCATCCATAACTTGCCGAACAAAAATCATCACTATAGCAAAGAAGGTAGTGTGACTCATTCTTTCGCCTGCCTGACATTTCATGATAATATAATCCGCAATGCCTCTAATTCATTCTCTGATTCGGCCCTTTTCCTGAAGTAGTCGGCTTATCTGCTGGTTGCGGACCTCTAGCACCTGGGCGTCGTGAAAGTGATGGTCTTGCAACAAGTTTATATCTTTGTCCATCTCGGCCATTGGCCTATAGCACTGTTCCCTCTCAGCCTGAAATTCCTTGTCCCGCTGGGCTGCCTTGTCTTCGAGGGTATTCACTTTTCTTTTCAGATTAGCAATAGTTCCCTCATAATTTATTTTTATTTGTTGCACAAATTGGGCCCTTTCCTCTGTCTTCCTTGCCCACTGCGCCCGGAGTTTTGCCATATTCCCTTCAGATTTCTCCAACTCTTCCTGGCACTCTAAGACTTGCTTCTTCAGCCCTTTTATCAACCACTCATCGGACCGACTTCTTTCTTGATTTTTAGCAGCTATTTTCATTTGTTGGATTTGAGCCTTAAGAGCCTCATTCTCTTGGGTCAGTTTCTTTTTGTCACCTTCATCGGCTGCGGCTTGTAAGCTGTTTTCAAAACGGAGATCCTGAACCTGCTTTTCCAATGCTCTTATTCGGGTCCTGTATTCATTCTCTTTGGTTAGCCAATCCCATTGTACCTAGGCCCCGTCAGTAAATTGTTGTACATGTGGCCTTTTGGCGGGTCTCTCAGGAATTTGAAATCTTTTGCCAAACCAGACCAAGTATTTGGGGTCCACTTCGCCTTTAGCCTGATCCCGCACTATGGTTTTAGGCTTAAGATACCTACATGCATTCCATATCTGGCGGATTTTTCCCTTTGAAAATGCAGCTTTCGGGCCTAGTTCGATGACTTGTTTGCTCAGATCTTCATCACCGTGGATGGTTTGGAACCTTCCCAGTTGCCGCAAGACTCGTTAGGGAGCATAGGGTTGGATACTCCGAATGCCCATCAAGAAAATATAGGGTACTTCAGCTGATGCGTATACTGCCTCAGTGGTGGGAAGCCATCCGAAACTCCACTCAATTTTGTCAGCAGTCAAAGATCTCAAACATGATAGCCAAGCCTTGGTGCCCTCAGGTAATTCAATACCTATTACCCGGGTTTTAAATTCGTCAATACAACTCAACCCGGTTAAACCATAGTTCATGTACCCAGTCCGGTGGCATAGGTGCTTTTGTATCCATAACTGTAGCAATAAATTGCAACCCTGAAAGAATTTTTCCCCTTCTCGACATATGGTCAAAGCTCGATACATTTCAGCCACAATCAGAGGAACCATCGTGCTGTTGGACTTCTTTATTGCAACATCTAGCATTCCAACGAGGCCAATATCTATGTGATCATCTTTTCCGGGATAGATCACTACTCCCAAGAAAGCTACCATGAAAGCTAATCCTCACCGTGCCTCCCACTTATATTTGTTTCCAGCGTGTGTTAAACCAGTGTTGGGCTCCTCAAAACCTCCCGGGTTACCATATCGGTGGTACAAGAAGTGGAGTGTGCAATACCCCTCTGACAGATTCTTATCCTGAATATCCCGGCTAATACTCAATAAGTCCAGAAATCTATGGAGAGTTACCGGTCTTGGTGCCAATGGATATCGACCCTTAAGGTTTCCATTAAGTCCTGTATACCTTGCAACCTCCTCTAATGTCGGTATAAGCTCGAAGTCTGAGAACCTGTACACGTTAGGAGTTGGGTCCCAAAATGGTATCAATGCTTCAATAATATCCGCCTTGACTTAATGTTCAATAATCTGACCAGGCCATCCAGAATCTTTTCCACCGTTTCTCTGCTACCCTTTCCCAGGTCATTCCACCACATGTGGAGCTTCAAAGGGATGTCACTCAGGACTGAGAAGGATTCAATGTCAACTGTACTCATCCTGCTCATTTATTTAAAATGATTTAAGGTTTTATTTTAACCCAAAAGAAAAAGTGGCTATTTTTCAAAAAAAAATTATTTAAGAAAAACAAAGACATGGTTTCGTGGATACAGCCTTTCAGCACTTCGGGGGAAGAATATTTTAAGGTTGTGCCCGCTAACCATTTAAAAATGACTCATGGTGGCTGTTCTTGCAAAAACAGCCTTTCGGCGCCCTTTTGGGGACATTCGGCTTATTCTAACAAGAATGGCATCACCCGACTTATTTGTGACAAAAATTAAAAAAAATTGGTATTTTTTTTGTTATTTTTGCAAAATAGAAGTTGGACCCGATGAGGGTTGCCTACGTATCTCACATCCAGTGAGAATCAAACTGGCGTAGTTCGGGCAAAACATTTGTCAAAACCAACTATTTTTTAAGAACAAAATTTTTCTCTTTTTCTTTTTCTTAAAAAAATCCGGTAGAGTTTCGGTACTATTTGGATATTATCTTTTCCAAAACAAGTGGTTACCCTTATTTAACCCTTACACTGCTATTTCCTTTCAACTCTCTCCTATTATTTACAAGCCGGTCAACATGCAAATCCGAGCAAATAAATGCACAAGTAGCACATAAGATGAATCAGGATGGTCTTTTCATTTCAGGTCACCTGTCCTAGACGGACCCAACCCTTGTGTTGAGTCCCCTGAGTCAAATGCACATGATGCAAACAAACGTTCCTACTAGGGATCCGACATGAGGCTTTGTTATACTAGGTTTAAGCCCTGGATTTATTGTTCTAGACCTGGCTTACCCGAGCGGACAACTCGAGCGGAGGGGGGCAGCGTACCGGGGATACAGAAGCTCCACCGGCTTAGCAACTTATCCGAACCTCCTTCTAAATGGGATATGATTTTAAACAGAAGAGAAGCTACATGAAGTGCACCCTTCTCCATGATGTAGAAGACTTAGAAAGAAGAAGGGCTTCGTAGCAGTTTATATATACAATTCACAGAATATCAAAGCGGTAAAGCATTTAGCACATATAGCATGGAATATGTAGAAAAATCAGATAAAGCCAAATATAACAGTTATTCTAAGCTCGAATTCTTGAACCCTGAATCGAAATTCTGGGTTCCTGTCCCCAGCAGAGTCGCCAGAGCTATCATACCTCCTTGTTACATACCACCCCGAAGGATAATATATAAAGGAGTTTTTTCAATTTAAGTGACATTATTCGAAATGGGATTATTTATGTATTTAGATTCGCCACTTGGGATAGGTTTGCCTTTTGGTGTCCCAAGTCACCGTTTTATCTTGAATCCCAAATCGAGAAAATTTCGACTTCCCGAATGGAGTCTGCGAACCAGAAATTCTGAATAAGGAATTCTGTTAACCCGGGGGAAGGTGTTAGGCACCCCCGGATCCCGTGGTTCTAGCTCGGTCGCTTAAACTATTATAATTGGCTAAAAATTTGATTTTAATACATGTCATCCTATAGTGCAATTTTAAGATTATTTACCGCTTTTAATTAATTTTTAGGAAATTGAATGTCGTTTAAAACATGATTTTGGATCACATCACATGAAATGAACCCGGATCCTCAACACATTTTATTCAACGTTTTGGGGATTTGAATTTGGGTCACATGAAATGCATACCCGAATTTAGGAAGGTAAAATTATTAAAGAACGCGCCTAAAGTGACTAACGTGTTATTAACTTTACAGGAGGCCATGAAAATTTACTAAATGGCTTACCCAATTTCTAAATATTTTTATAGAAGTAATTAAGAGGACCACGCAATTTATGAATTTTGTTTGGCGCGGCGCACCTCGTTTATTTTAAGGCCATCCTAAAAGGAACTATTATTCTCTATTAAAGATTGTCTCGAAAGGCCTAATTAATTAACATTATTAGTAACTACTATTAAAAGAATTCAAGGAATTCGAGCCTCAAGATTAAGTCCAAATTCAAACAAGAAGGAAACCTCTTAATTCAAATTTGCGAATTAACTTGGAAGGCCCGAAATTGTATTGCAAAATTGAACCAACGGTTTCAAATGGGAATTCAGGCCTCTATCATTTTGGGCTTCAAAATTGGCCTAAGAGAAGGTTAGTGGTCCACAATTCAACAAAAAATGCCTTAGTTCAAGGTTGAGCACTTCTGGGCTTGTTATTATACAATTAGCCCAACTTTACTAATTTTATTTGAATCTACTAATAGTTTGCATAAGCAAATAACAATGATTTAACCAAATCAGAATGTGTTGATCCTTAACTTCACTGCACGTATGAAACACAAAATCAATGGAATCACATGAACCTTATCTAATGGCATGCACGAATTGTTCAATGACTGTAAATCGATTCTTTGCACTTGTCATCAGCTAGTAGTAGCAATTTTACACTGAAATACTGATTTTTATTTCTAAACCTTTATAACACTGAATTTCAGACCTCATTAGGCTTAATTATTTCAGTAAACCAAAACAAATCAACGCCTAAACAAATCAAATTGCACGCTGACTTTTAATTTCGAAACTCATACTCCTTCAACCACTCATCTACTGATGAAACAAAACACCGATTTTCTGGATATTAACAGCAGTTAAACTTCATTTATCACCAAGGGTTGAAAACTGGAAACATTTACTGAATTTACTAAATTAACGTGAATTTAAATGCTGAATGTGTCTATTAAACAGTCCAATTATACGGTCCTTTGGAAGTTCAACTAGTATGACTTTCAAATCCCAACTAAATACAATTATTTGGTACTAACAAATGATGAGCCAATTACAGCTACACAAAAACAAGCTAGATAGCCAAATCAAAACAGAACAGTAGAAGAAAATTTTAGTATTTGATATTTCAGCATGTATCTTCAAATTGGAACAACATTTGAGTTCAACCTTCAAGTATTATTGGAGACCAGAAATTGTACCTGGAAATTAGAACAAAAGTGAGAAAATTGAAAGTCAGTCAAACAGCAACACAAACTGGTGCAAGCTCAGCAGAAACCACAACAGTTCTAAATCAAAACCCAGGGATATAGAAAGCTTCAAAATGACTTCAAATAACCAAATAAACCAGCTAAAGTTGAAAAGCAGGCCTTGATGAATTATTTCAATCGAAAACAGTAGATCTGGAGGAGGTTTTATACTATTTTGTATGGATTTTCAGGATTTTGTTTCTAGGATCTAATTTGTATCTAAACTACCTATCTACCTTCTATCAGAAATTTTTTGATTTTCTGTAGGTTTTCTCAGTAGTTTTTTATCTGAATTTTTGAATTTTTTCAGAGTTTTGAGCTCTCTAGACTTCTAAGAACTTGTTTGAATTTTTGAATTTCAAATTGTGGACCTCTAGACTTTTCTTGAAAGGCAAGGTGGGCTGCCTTTTATAGGCAAATGCTAAGCACTTTTTAGATTTTATTTTTACACCCTTGCCCCCTGTTTTATTTTTCGGTTTTCAACTAATTAATCCCTGAAATACTAACTTCTTACCCAAGTTAGAGCACTAAGTTTCTAAAATTCTAATTGGAACCCCATCTAGAAAGTTCTAGGGGTTTTCAATTTCAATTACTATAAGATTCTTTGTCTAAAATACCTAAATTACCCTTGAACTATTTTTGAAATCACTAGCCTATGCTAAATAAACCCAGCCCCTTTTACCCTGATCAAAAGTGACTATGGTTAATTAAACAATGAGCTGGAATGATAAGCTATTACCAAACAAATTCGATCAGCACTTAGAAATTAATCCTAATTAACCAGGCTAAATTGTTATTAAACAAACAAAACAATAAACAAACAACTAAAAACAAACAAATAGAACTGGAGCTACACTATCAAAATGTAAAACAGTAGCGAATAGGGAATCCTACGGTTAAAATTAAACAGGCAATTAAATCAGATAACAGGAATGAAATTAAACTGTAATCGGAACAAATCAGACTCCTAAATCAATCCTAAAACAAAAAATGAAATAAATACTGAAGATGAATAAAGAAAAACAAAACAGAAAACTATACATTAAAGAAAAAATTGACAAATAACGAAGGAAAGGAAGTTTAAGAGCACTCACTGATTTTGGGCCTTAACTCGACTGACCTCGAATCCGGTCCTCAAATAATGTTATGTGCTTGTTCTTGCCAAGAACAAACACATAGCATTATTTCAGACCCTGTTCGAACACAGATTAGCCTTGGAAATTCGACCAGTCTTTGAACCAAAACCCTAGATTTAAAATCCGAGCAGTTACAACTGGACTTAAGAGATTTGGGTTTAGGATTCGAGAAAAGGAAGTCGAGGAGGCCATGTGTCACGACCCGGATTTCCCACCATCGGGAGTCGTGATGGCGCCTACTATCGGAGCTAGACAAGCCAAGCATTTAAAAACTTTTCAAATAACAACACAACAGTAATAACAAAAATAAAACCTTTAAATAAAGCGTAAGTCTTTTGAAATAAAACATAAGCTAACTGGAAACCAACAATGCGGAAGCTAAATATTTACTACCCAAGAACTGGAGTCGCTATCTCATGAACCTCTAAAGAGTGCTATAAACAAGTCCGAATAAAAAGAATACATAATGTCTGTCTCAGTACAATGAAAACAAACAGAAATATAGAAGGGACTTCGGCCTGCGAACGCCAGCTAGGCTACCTCGTGAGTCCCTGGACTGAAGATAGCTCCCGAGAAATCCTACTGTTGCTGTCCAAAAACTGCTCCTAAATCTCTGAAAAAAGATGCACAGAGTGTAGCATCAGCACAACCGAACCCATGTGCTGGCAAGTGCCTAACCTAACCACGGTGAAGTAGTGACGAGGCTATACAGGACTACCAAATCAACCTGTATAGTTCTATATATATATGTGCAATAAAAGGAAATAATACCAAAACTAAACAGTTAAAAGGGAGGAACATGCTATTGGGGAGTACAATCCGGATATAAAAGTCATCAACTTGAATAAGAAACAGGGCACAACAATAATTAACAGAGACAAGAAATCCAACAGTTGCACAGCATCAACCTTCGTGCTTTTACTCTCATCCTCACCCAAGGCAATCAAATAAAATGCACGGCATCACCCTTCGTGCTTTTCCTCGCATAACTCTCACAACAATGGCACGGAACGACCCTTCATGCAATATAATCAACAATGGCACGGAATGACCCTTCGTGCATAATATAATAAACAATAGCACGGAATGTCCCTTCGTGTGAATATAATCAAACAATGGCACGGAATGACCCTTCGTGCAAAATATAATCAAAAATAGCATGGAATGACCCTTCGTGCATGATCACTCTTTCTCACCCAAACAGCAATCACAACCAAACGGGCGAGGAAAACAAATAATAACAAGAACTGTCCTGGCAAGGGAAGAACACAACTAAACATCCAAATCCCGGCAAGGGAGCAATAACAATCACTTACACATCCCGGCAAGTGAGATAATCACATATCTTTCCAATTCTTTCATTTCTTACTCGATAGTATTTTATCGTTTGAGCCAACGCTCCAAAGAATTCATAATTCATAAATAATCTTCAAACTTCTCACATTATGTAGAAAATCATTAATTAGCCTGGGAGAGTCCCAAAGTATACCAAAACAAGTACCAACAAAAGACCCACGGTCATGCTAGACACCAGTGTATAGATACCCGTCACCATGCCTATACACCATACTCGATCATTTAGCAAATAAAATTAATAATACTCTAATCCTATTCCCTCAAGCGAAAGTTAGATCAAACACTTACCTCGGTCCAAAGAATAGCAATCAACTCTCCAATTCCACCTTTCCTCTACAATCCGACTCCGAAACAATGATATCTAAGCATAATTAATTCAATAGAATCAATAAAGGCTCAACAACATTATCTCATAGCCTAGAAATGAGTTTTCTAGCATTCTTCCAAAAATACCAAAATTCGACATCGGGCCCACATGGTCCAAACACGAGGCTCGGACCAAAACCCAATCACCCATAACCCCACGAGTTCAAATATATAGTTTGTTTCAAGATTCGACCCCAAATTGGGGTTGAATCACCCAAAATTCCCAAAACCCTAACTCTACCCAAAACCCTTAATTTCTACTTTGAATTCATGATTTAGGGCTAGGAAATTAGTGATTAGATGAAGAAATTAAGAGAGAATGAAGTTAAGAACACTTAACTAGCAAGCTATGGAGGAGAAGGAGCTTGAAATTCGTCTATAGGATGTTGGAGTGAAGAGCTCGTGTGAAATAATGTCTAAATCCCGAGCTACTATTCTGTTTTAAACTTAAAAATTCGCTGGGCAAAAATGCCCTTCGCGTTCGCGTGAACAGGGACGCGTTCGCGAAGGGTGGACAGGTCAAGGCATCGCGTTTGCGTGGTGCTAATCGCAAATGCGTAGAAGAAGGGACTGGAGGGTCTGGGACTGGCTTGTATGCGAACGCGAGGGAGTAACTCGCGAACGCATTGAAGGGGAGGCCTGGGCATCGCGAACGCGGGGACTGAGCCACAATGCGAAGAAGGGGAAGCCCATAGGTACGTGATCGCGAGCTGAAGGCTGCGAACGCGAAGAAGGAAAGTACTGAGTGCCAACAGCAGATTTTCTGCAATGTTTTCTAACTCTAAACCACCCCGAACACCCCCGAAAACACTCCCGAGCCCTCGGGGCTCCTAGCCAATCACACACACTAACCCAATAACATCCTACGAATTTACTCGAGCGATCAAATCGCCAAAACAACATCAAAATCATTGAATCAAGCCTCAAAACTCATGATTTTTCTTCTAAACTTCATAAACTTTCAAACTTGGAACTCATAGTCCGAAACA
>MU675759.1:10701-27904 GCA_026770625.1 Nicotiana glauca
AATTTCTGCTGCATTTTTCCAACTCAAAAATTCCCGTTAACCATCCGGAATCACCCCGAGGCCCTCGGGACCTCAACCAAAAGCACAGATGTGTTCTATTACCTCATTCAAACTTGCTCGAATCATAAAATCACTATCATTAACATCAAAATCATTCATTTTCATCAAATCAAAGCTTAAGTTTCTTAAAACTTCCGAATTGCACATTCGGTCAAAAACCCAACCAACGATGTCCGAATGACCTAAAAATTTGCAGGCAAGTCCAAAATCACCTAACGAAACTACTGCAACTCTCGGAATTCGATTCCGACTCCCAGATCAAAATATCACCTATCAACCGGAATTCGCCAAATTTCCAACTTCGCCAATATAGGCTAACTTCTTCACCAGACCTCCAAAATTANGGAGCCCTCTAACTCATAAGTCAATATCCGGTTGACTTTTCCAACTTAAGTCTTCTGAAAAGAGACTAAGTGTCTCATTTCCAACCAAACTCTATCCGAATTACTTCAAATTCACCAAACACATGCAATGAAACATATAGAAGCATAAGACGGGGAAAACGGGGCGGAAATACCTGAGACGGCGGGTCGGGTCGTTACTATTGATTCCAGATTTCTATTTCAGCATTTAAATTCATAGTTGTCGGAGTTTTTCTTTTATTTCGTTTTTATCAAATGGACTATAAACTACTGTATCTCGGATTCAATAAGTCTATTTTACATGTGGAGTACTAGTTGTAGCTGCTGTTAGGTTAATAGAGTAGATTACGTTAATTTTAGTTAATCTCCTGTTATATGTTCTCTTAATATATATGTTTAAAGGCAGTCCATAAAAACGAGATAGAACATTTAGTCAATTACCATTAGTATTCAGCCTGGGTAAATAAACTAATTTCACAGCTTGGTTATTAACCATTTTAGGTGAGTATAATTTTATAAGTGTTAGCTTTAGTTCATGTTGCAATAACCTCACATGGATAGGTATTTTAAATTTAGTTAATACATGAAAGTAAAATAGTCATTTAAAGTTAATGTGGTAATTTTGGCAAAAACTCGAGAATAAAGGTTCAAGTTGATAAATTCATTCATTGTAAATTGTTGAATACACTTGTACAAATGTAGAGTAACTTTAATAAGTATTTAGTATAGTTAAAATTGCAGATCCGTTTGGTTTAATGAATTAGCCTATTTACAAGGTTTTCGGGCCTTAGCACTCTATTGAATGGCCTAGGTCCAGTCAGATTCATGTGTTCGTATGGACCTGGGCCAAGGCCTATGACTAACTATCCTTTTGTACAAGTTCGAGTGTAATTTTCCATTTGCGTTTGTTTTAATCTAATGACTAATAAGTTAGGGCCTTTTCAAGCATGTTAATTAATTAGGACCTTTTCTTTATTTTTTAGAGACAAAATAAATAGCAAATCATAGTCTCTTTTAGGTTTGCCTTTTAAATAAATAAAATGAGATGAGCCCCGCCCTATAAAAATGCAATAAATTGCGGGGCCCTCGTTAAAAAAGATATATTAAGACACTCAGATTTTGGGACGTGCCTTTTAGCGAATTTTGACGGCCTTCCCCAAAATAATAACGCGTTAGTCTCTTTAGACGCGTATTTTAATAACATTACCTCCCTAAACTCGGGTGCACATTTATGTGACTCAAATCCAAATCTCAACGGAGTCGAAATGTGTCAATAACCACGGGTACATTGATGTGACATGGTTCGAGACACGTTTTTCACGACGTTGTAATTCTCATTAAAAATAATAATAATAAAAGCGGTAAAAAGTTAAAATTTGCACATAAGTTCATCATGTATAAAATTCAGATAATTTAAGCCGAATATAACAGTTGAGCGGCCATGCTAGAACCACGGAACTGGGGAATGCCTAACACCTTCTCCCGGGTTAACAGAATTCCTTATCCCGATTTCTGGTTTGCGGATTGTTAAACATAGTCATTCTTTTCCTCGATTTGGGATTCAAACCGGTGACTTAGGACACCATAAATCTCCCAACTGGCGACTCTGAATCTCTTAATAAACAAATTCCGTTTCGATTGTCCTTTAATTGGAAAAAACTCCCTCTACCACACCCTTCGCGGGGTGCGGTAGCGCCAAAAAAAGGTGTGACACTGTTTTGCATGTTTGCCTTCAACTCTGTCAATTAAGTGTTAATTAATTAACTTACCTAATTAGGGTATGAATTTAGTACCCGTGTTTCCTTATTAAGTTCTTACTTGTTCTTACCTTATTTATGTACCTGTATCACTGGCTGATTTTGTGTTCTGACTCCTAATTGATTATGGAATCAATTCTTACTTTATTTGACCTCATTTTTAGATACTGATTAATTCCGTGTGAGATTTTCCTTAAATTAAGTGGTACTTATTTGATTTTGTCTTCTTAATTGATTCATGCTGACCGTAATTGATTGATTAACTGATTTTCATACCTTATTTGTGTGTAGTTGATTTTATACCTTATTTATTTTTCTCTACTGTATGCTATAAAAGGCACTCCATTGTCCTGATTTTACAAACATACTGAGACACTTACACGCTTTACAACTTCTTCACTGAACAACCTTATAACTTTCACTCTCAAAAACTGAAACTCTCTTTCTATTGTTCTGATTTCTACACTGTTTGGTCGGTTGAAAGCCAAGGCTAGATTCTCTGGACTCAAATTGCTATGCATTCCTGTTTGCTTTTTTCTCAACTAGTATGCTTTAAACTCCTGTTATCCTATGCTGTCATATGTGCTTACTTGGATAGTTTATTTAAAAACCTTAGCATGATTCGGTTTGCTATATGACTATATGATTCCACTTAATGATAATGCTAAACCAAGTTATCTCCAATAATGTGAAACCCTGTCTAATTCGGTTGTATGTTCCCTATTCTGAACATGGCTGGATACTGCAAACATGTAATTAATATGTGGCTAATTCTGTCTGTTAATTCAAATGTCCTTGCTTTCTATGATTACTTTGAATACTGTTATGAGTATCAATTTTGAACAATTATCAATCTGCTTGAACCATGTGCTGAATATGAATTCTGTTTGTTTCTTATAGCTCTGTTGGCAACCCTGTAATCTAAATCTATTTGCTTTTGTAAATTAAAATATTTTTCTAAAACTGCCCCCCTACCTTCTATATACTGGTTTTCAAACTTTTACTCTTAGTTATTTAGGTTCCTACTACCCCCAATGTAAGCACTTCCTAGGGTAATAGAGACTCTTTTGAACTCCGAGATATTGGGGCTGGTTTTCCAATCTTTTATGAACTCGGGACTAAGTAAGGTTCTGGTGTGAGCATTGCCCGGGGTCCTTGAAGCCCTTGGGAACTTTGACACACCAGGAGCTTAATTTTATATGCTACAGATGGACTATCATTATGCTTCAAAGTTGCTATGTTTGAAGGCCTGATTACCAGGTTTATATTGGGCCTGTTAAGGCTGCCTATAGTGTAATGGATACTGTTATGTAATTTATTCATTATGAGCTGTAATAATATAATAATCTCTGTAATAAACAGATGTGGGGTTTATTAGTAAAAGCTGGGGGGGACGGTTCTATATCTTTGTTTGAAGCTCGGGTAGAAACCCTCCCCATAGGACTTAACCATATTGATTGCATTATATGGATACCGTACTGTGTTAGAGATCATTCCTATAGGATTTGTATAATTGTTTTTTATTCTGTGCTGCACATCTGCATGCTAAAAACCCTGCTTAATGTTTAACTTTGCACATTAGAAATTATGTACATAGGATCTACACATATTTCCAATCCCAAAGTGCATTAGTGATCATGTATATAGGATTAAATTTGTGTGAATTAACAAACTTTCCTAGCAATTTGCTATGATTAATAGATATCATGCCTATAGGAGATAAAAAATCAGTTTCAACTTAGATATCATGCCTATATGAGATAAAAAACGGTTTCAACTTAGATATCATGCCTATAGGGTGAAATCAATTTTGAAGCTTAGAGATTCAGCCTATAGGGGTTTAAATATATTCAGCAATTAGAAAGCATACCCATAAGATTCAAAGAGATACAACCTGTCTTTATGAGTTAAAATTAGTGTTACACTTAGAATTCATGCCTATAGGATTATGTTAGTCTATTCTGAACTCGAGCGCTCTTCTAGATCACTTAGGCAACGTATCACATGACTCATTATTGATTCTGGGTTTAAAACTCTAATATTTTACTGCATGAAAATGCCCATATTCAAAGCTCCATAAAATCAGTAGGCAAACCAATAGGTCCCGATGTTCGCCTTAATGAACTACTTCTTTGTATTCTGTTCTACTCATCTTGATATCCTGCCTATAGGATCCTAAATTAACGAAATCTGTTGATTGAATTGCGTGCATTTGTTGTTTACTTGTGGAGGTAAATGTGAGCCCCCTATTTGTTCTTTACATGAAGTCCTATCAGAATTTTGTCTTTCGCCTAGGTTTTTCTCATTTTAAGCAACATAGGCCAGTCTAGAACCACCCTGAATAGAGGTCCTAAATACTTCCAAGACCATAGGTACGGGACGGGTAGTGCACACATAAGCCACGAGTTAGAAGCTATTAGAATTCTTAGGTAACAACTAAAATATAGTAATTAGGGTAGTAAAGGAAATGATAGCCCATGCGCTAATGCTATGAGTAAAACCCCGACTTGAGGGAGTTGAAAAGCATTGCACGGAATGATTCTATAGGTTAAAAAACTTAGGACCACCCCCTATACTCCTGTGTAAAACTCAGTTGAATATTGTATCTGTCCAATCTATTTTCTTCCCTTTTAAGATTAATTCGCTTAATTTAAGTTCGGCCGGGACCCACCATTGTGGACCTCAAGGGTTGTCTAACACCTTCCCCTCAAGATAATTTCGAGCCCTTACCCGATCTTTGGTAACACAGACTAGTTTCATAAGTTAATTGCTCTAGGTTCCCTAACGCACCTTAATCTGTTAGGTGGCGGCTCTTCAAATCCCTTACCCGTCCCAAAAGGAAGGGAGTTGTCTCAAAAATGTCAAAACCCGATTTTGCGAGAAAAAAGAGGCACGACAGTTCTTGGGTGATCCGAGTCTAAATGCAAAAAACTAAAAATAGGTCTGAGCAAAGAGATATGGTATTTTCTTCACGGGCTTAAAAAGATCGGACCTTCCCGAACAAGTAAGGAATCACCGTGCTAAATTGCAAAATTACACAGGAGAGGAATAAAGATTAGGAAAAGCATAGGTAAAACACCCACGAGATTACTTACAAAGATACTGCACCTATCAATTAAAAAAGGAAAGATAGGCGTAGGAAGGATAATTAAAGGCCACGACGAAGGAAGGTTCATTAATAGTCACGGACAATTAGAAAAATATTTTCAGAAACAATCATTGAACTCAAATAATGAGAAGCCACGAGCTCAAATGTTGAAGAACTAGAAACTATTATTAACTTCCCAAGTAGGAAGTTTTACATTGTTCGATACTCGACGCTGAATTTATAGGTAATTTGATTGAAATTTTTATGTGCTAACACAAATTACTTTTCTTGCCTCCATGCTAACATAATAGGCCGAAGGTAATAGTTTATATGTTCAATATTGAGCCGGGGTATAATCCGATCAAGCAAAAGAAGAAACTGGAGTCAAATAATAAAAGAGAAAGTTACAAAACTTCGAAAGGTCGATGTAGTCCGCAAAGTCGAATCATACGGACTCTCTAGCTAACATCAGTCTATCATTACTTTCAAAATTCAGAGAAGAAAGATGGTTGGCGATACACCAAATTGTCTCAGAGGTCTAGGTAAATGCAATCTTAATTCAAGAAGATAATGGTACACAATCTCCTATCTATTGTAAAATACTCTTAGACCCGAAAACTACATATCTATGTTGACATTGATAGTAGATGCCCTAAGTCTAAGGCTTTATTTTCAATGCCATCTAATTCTCACAGTCACTGTATTTTCACTATGCAATATTTTGCATAAGCACGAACTGTCAGGAAGGTTAGTTAAATGGGTCATTGAACTTAGTGAATATGATATTATTTAACAATCGCGTATAGCTATAAAATCACAAGTTTAGAAGATTTCATGGTTAATATTAGCTCAAACATATTACCCGAAGTTGAAAAAGAAGTACATGTTATTTTCGGGCTAATTCTCGGGATCTAGAACTTCTACACAATTAGGTCCATAGGTATTAAAAGTACCAAACTTGGGACAACGCTTAGTTCTATCGGAAAAATAGTTTGACAATTCATAAAAGTTATTTTATTACTAATAACAAAGTCGAGTATGAAGCAAATGTTATAAGGCTTGAATTAGCCGGGGGACTGTCACGACCCAATTTCACCTCAAGTCGTGATGGCGCCCAACACCGTTGTCGGACAAGCCAACGTGAAAACATTAATAAATTATCATTTTACTTAATAAAATAGTTACAATGTTTTCTTAATTAGAAATTAAAGCATGCGATAATAATCAACATTCAGTAATAGTTATACAATCCAAAAAAGTGGTCCACTAATGCGTGTGCCAAGACCTGGTATCACAAGTGCGTGGGCAGCTAGTAGAATATACAAAAGAATAATAATATCCTACTGTCTGAAATAGAATAGACAACCAAAAGTAAAGAAAAGTCTCCATCAACTGCTGAACGACATAAGAAGGGAGCAGCTCATCGTGGAAATCTCGGGCGGTCAAGGGTATACACCAGCCCGGTAACCAGATGTACTTGCCTCAGATCCTGTACAATTAAGTACGGTATGAGTACATAAACAATATGTACCCACTAAGTATCCTGTCAAATCTCGAAGAAGTAGAGACGAGAGGTCGACATGATACTTACTAGGGTCAAATTACATGATAGGTGATACACTAAGCATGAATATCACAATGGATAACAACCATAGCATGAAGCAACAAGTCCTTTTCTAGATGATACCATAGTTAGAAATTTACATTTCAAGGCATATAACAAGGTTCCATCTGCAACAATATACCAATCAATAAGCATATGCAAGTAGTGCCGAGGTCGTACGGTCCGATCCAATATAAAAATAAAGTGTGCACTACTGGAGGGTCGAACGACTGGAGCCATAGATGCATCTATTACCCCGCTCGTGAATCATACATGCGACGCGGTCAAATGTATTTAAGCACAACAACAGGCAGACAAGGATAGACATCAGGAGAGAAAGTATCCATAAAATATCAACTTCTCTTTTAAAAGGGCAAGAAAATAGTGTTCCACTTATTAGATTCGTTTACCATATTCAACAAGATTTAAGAAATCTTGTATTTATCATTGAGTCACAAGAACATCACATAAAATATGCTTTTGGGGTCCTAAACTACCCGAACTTAAGCATAATAGTAGCTACTCATGGACTCTCATTACCAAGCGCCTACGTAGCCCCCGCATTTAGTGGCAAATTATTCAAGTATTATACCTCTGGGGAAAATTCCCTCTTACAAGGTTAGATAGGAGACTCACATCGGTCCAAAGCGTACTTCTAATATCAAGAACAGCTGAAACCCTCAATTTGGAGTCGCATGATCCGAAACTAATTAAACAAAGTAGGAACTAGTCAATACAAGCTCACAAGATAGCATTCCAACTATTAAAGCAATTTCCCAACCTTAAACACAAGTTTCCTAAAATCTAACCCCAGTCCCACGTGCCCGGATTCTGACATTTTTCAAAGAAAGTTGTTCCTTGTAACCTAAGGATCAATAATATATGATTTCTACTTCGTTTAATAACTAATTTCGTGGTAAAATCTAAGTTTGAAACCCTAGGTTTTGCTCTAACCCCTTGATTTCTACTAATCTTTAGGTGTTAATATACCAAAAACTCAATTACTAAACTTAGAAATAAGGGGATGAACTTGCCTCAAGATGCAATGTGGAAATCCCCTCTCAAAATCTCCAAAATCGTTCAATACACGAGTGACAAATAGGTAAAAATGGCTGGGGCCCGTATTAAATGAAGCTCAATGCTTCAACGATTTCCGTATCTGCGATCCGAGGACCGCATCTGCCGTCTTGCTTTTGTGAGAGGGAGGCCGCATTTGCGGAATTGGCCAAGCAAGCTGGGACTGCTTCTGCGATCTTAAAGTCGCTTCTATAGTTTCGACCTGGCCGGCCCTGGGCCGTATCTATGAGAGGGTGACCGCTTCTGCGGTCTCACACCTGTGGCTGACCAACAACAGGTGCGGTTATGACAGCAACCTGAAGCTTCAGCTTTTTTCAAAAATTCCAACTTCACTCGAGCCTCATCCAATTAACGCTCGAGGTTCCCAAGCCCTACCCGATCATACCGACAGGTTTGAAATCATGAAACGGACTTGCTCGAACCTTCAAAACGCCTGAAACAATGCTAAATCTAAGAATCACCCTCAAAACCAATTGAATCAACTTATGAACTTCAAGTTCTTAATTCACTTCTAACGAGTCGAAACGTACTTAGACTACTCTGATTGACACCAAATTTTGAGGGCAAGTCTTAAATGTTATATTTGACCTGTACTGGGATCCGGAACCAACATACGAGCCCGATACCAATATGATCAATCATTATTTAGTTTCTTTAAATCCTTGAAATTTCAGTTTAACAATTTGTAATAAAAATTCATTACTCGGGCTAGGGACCTCAAAATTCGATTTCGGGCATATGCCTACGTCCTATATTTTCCTACGGACCGTCCGGGACCGTCAAAACACAGATCCGGGTCCATTTGCTAGTAATGTTGACCAAGATCAAACTTGGCCTTTAAGAAAATCTTAATGAATCAAGTGCGCCTATTTCAACCCAAACTCTTCCAAGTCCCGATCCAACCACCCCCGCAGGTCGTAAATTAGTTCAAGCAAGCGCGGGAAGTTTTATTTAGGGGAACAAGGTTCTAAAAAGTAAAATAACTGGTCGGTTCGTTACATTCTCCACCTCTTAAACAAACGTTCGTCCTCGAACGGACATAGAAAAGTACCTGATGTGCCGAATAAGTGTGGATATCTACTCCGCATGTCCTCCTCGACTGGTTGGCCCCTCCACTGGACCTTTACCACTGAAATCCTCTTGGATCTTAACTGGCTATCCTATCTATCAACAATGGCAACTGGATCCTCTTCATAACCCAAACTCTCATCCCGCTGAACAGTACTGAAGTCCAACACACGGGACAAGTCGGCATGATACCTCCTGAGTATGGACACGTGGAAAACTGGATGAACTCCCGATAATCTTGGGGGTAGAGCAATCTCGTAAGTAGCCTCCCCAACTCGCCTCAACACCTCAAATGGGAAAATGAATCTTGGGCTCAACTTGCCCTTCTTCCCGAACCTCATAATACCCTTCATTGGCAAGATCAAGAGGACCTTCTCGCCAACCATGAATGATACATCACACAATTTCTGATCCGCATAACTCTTCTGTCTGGATTGAGTTGTGTGAACCCTTTCCTAAATTAGCTTCACCTTATCTAGGGCATCTTTCACCAAGTCCGTGCCGTACAACTTAGCCTCACCAAGCTTAAACCACCCAATAGGATAATGTAAGTAAACTCTGCCAAAGGCAAGAATTGTGTATGGCCCCGTAAATAATTTTTTGTCTCAAAACTCAGTAACTCGTGGTGTCGACTCCGAATATGTGTTAGGAATGGGTATTGATCTAAGCCTTTAAAAAATCAAAAGAATTAATTTTCCAGAAATTGTCAAAAATGCGGTCCAGAATGCGGTAGCAGATTAGCTATGCGGACCGCATTCCTGCCGCAGAGTGAAGCAGAAGAATTGTCAAAGTTGATGTTAAAAATGCGGTCCATTATGCGACTACATAATCAATATGATCCTACCGCAGTGAAGCAGAGAGTTGGTCTACGTTGATGTCAAAAATGCGGTCCAGAATGCGGTAGCAGATTAGCTATGCGGACCGCATTCCTGCCGCAGAGTGAAGCAGAAGAATTGTCAAAGTTGATGTTAAAAATGCGGTCCATTATGCGACTACATAATCAATATGATCCTACCGCAGAGTGAAGCAGAGAGTTGGTCTAAGTTGATGTCAAAAATGCGGTCCATTATGCGACCGCATAATCAATATGAGGACCGTATTTCCACCGCATACCCAGGCAGAGATGTCCAGTGATTTGGGGTCAATTCTTTTGTCCAATATGAGGACCGCATTTTGATTCTGCGATCGCAGAATGTGACCGCAGATCTCACCCGGACTTCTATTTTCTAAAATTTAAAACCCGACCCTCTTTCTAATATAACGCCCTAACCCCTCATTTTAACCATTTTTCTGAACAAAATAAGAGAGAGTGAGGAGGGGTTCTTGAGAGAAAAGTTTATCTTCTTCAAAATTGTTCCTCAAATTACCTGGTCCGGAAAATTTTAAAGCAAGGGTCTTCATCTCCATTTCTACAGGTAAAATCCCTAACCCTTTTTCCTTGATTTCCAGATTTTAAGCTAAGGGAGGGAGTCTCATGCTTTGATTCTTGAAATAATGGGTGGAAACTCACATGCATGTCTTTCAAAATCTAAAATTTTGTAAAGGGAATTGGGTAGAAGTAAGGGGCTGTGCTCGATAACCTAAATAAGCTCGGATAGTAATTGTGAATTTCAAATTCTAAGGTGCATGTGTTAATTGTGAACTAGATTGACGTGGCTAGATTGCTTGGTGACTGATAATAGGAGTTTTAAAAAAGGGAATTCGACTCCAGGTATGTATGGCTAACCTTGACCTTGTAAAATCGCTTTGTTGGTGTCCAAATGCTCGGTATGTGACATTCCCATGGGTAAATTGTGAAATTCATGTGATTTTCATGGTTGTGGTTATGATATGTGGTATTAGATGAAAACCAAATGACGTAAGGAAATTGTAAGTGATGCAACTGAAATAATTTTGATACTAACATCTATGGCTTATCGTGGGTAAGTATCGTTGTAACGTGAAACACTTGTGAATTGTGGAATATGACGGAAATAACATTGACGGTTATGGAAACACTTGTATATTATTGTTGCTACTCCTTAAGAAGTGTTGTTGTGATCTTTGTGAATTGTTCATTGTTATTGTTGTGACTGTTTGTGAATTGAAAATGTACGGTGGGATCGGGTTGCGCGCCGCAACACGAAGAAATAAGGTACGGGTTGTGGTGATAAGGGTGGCCGAGGTAATAAGGGTGGAAAGTGATTGAAATCACTGTTGAAATGAAAGTATGAGCAAAAATGTGAAATCTATTGATGTGGAAATGTGGAAGGGAAACAGGAGAGTTTGTAAAACTTGTTTGGCTTGGTTGTTCTTTCTTTATAGAAATTGATTGTTGTTTCTATTATTGTTACTTATTTGTCTATGGCTTGAGTTTACTTGGCTCAAAGTTTGTTCTACATACCAGTACAATTCAAGTGTACTGACGTCCCTTTTGCCGGGGGTGCTACATTCGTGTCATGATTATAGGTGGATCTGCAGCAGGTATTCCAGCCCACCAATCGTAGCTCCCTCTTCGCCTTCCGTCAACTGTTTTGGTGAGCCCCATTCCTCTCGGGGCCCTACGTGGCTCAGGCCACTTGTTTCTATAGTTTTATTTTGTTCTTGTGTAAGGTATAGCCAGAGCCTTGTTACCGGCAAGTACTATATCATCCCGTTGTATCTTTAGAGGCTCCGTAGACAGTGGATGTGGGTTAGAAGCTATGAATATCCATGTTTCATTTGTTGGACAATGAATTGGTAATTTCATTAATTATTATGTATGTATGATTTGAAAAAGGGTGATCTAAAAATTTATTATATGGCTAGTTCTTGGAATACCGAATGAGGAAAACAAGGGGTGGCTCATGGGTTAGGAAAGGCACCCAGGTCAGCTTGACTGGGGATACCCGGTCGAGCGCCGGTCATGTCCCTCGAGTTTGGGGCGTGACAAATTGATCCCACTATCCTCCAAAGTCAATCACACATGCACTAAGCAAGTCCTCCAAGATCTGAACTGTCCGCTCCGACTGCCCGTCTGTCTGTGGATGAAATGCTGTGCTAAGGTCCACGCGGGTCCCCAACTCACTTTGAATAGCTCTCCGGAAATGGGAAGTGAACTGAGGGCCTCTACTTGATATGATGGAAACAAGCACACCGTGCAACCAGATTATCTCTCGGCTGAAAATCTAAGCCAACCTCTCTGAAGAGTAAGTAGTCAAAATCGGAATAAAGTGTGCTGACTTGGTCAACCTGTCAATAATGACCCACACTGCATCAAACTTCTGCAAGGTCCGGGCCAATCCCACTACAAAATCCATCGTGATGTGCTCCCACTCCACTCAAGAATGGGCATCTGCTGAAGTAGGCCACCTGCCCTCTGGTGCTCATACTTGACTTGCTGGTAGTTTACACACCTCACCACATACTCCACTATGTCCTTCATATCACTACCAATAATGCTGCCTCAGGTCACAATACATCTTCGTAGCACCTGGGTGTATATAATACCGCAAACTATGTGCCTCCATAGAATCCTATCCCTCAAGCCATCTACTTTAGGAATACATAGGCAAACTTGGAGTCGCATGACACCATCCTCTCCAATAGAAATCTCCTTGGTACTATCCTATGTCGTGCCCCCCTTTTTTCACGAAACTGGGTTCCTGACATTTTGGTTGAGACAACTCATTCCTTTTGGGAAAGGGGTTTGTATTTTGAAGAGTCGCCACCTAACGATTTAAGGTGCATTAGGGCACCTACATGGTTCATTTATAACTACATTTGGTAACTAGAGATAGGGTAAGGCCTTAAAATTATCCTAAGAAAAAGGTGTTATGCACCCTTCAGGATCCACTAGTGTGGTTTCCGGCCAGACAATTTTTGTGGATTTGTACAATTTAGCAAATAAACAAGTATGACTCAAATAGTAGGGGATTTAAGTTTAAGTACACAGATGTTTGAAAAAATAGTTAATAAAAAGCTAGAAAAAGAAGTACAATCTAAGAATATTTGTGAGCGTAAAGGGGTGTCCTAGGTGGGGTAGCCTATAGGATCACATCAGCGCAATGCTCGGTAATCACTCCTTAGAAAGAGGCTATGCGTGGCATTAGTGTACCAGTTATCATATCCATGTCTACCTTTCCCGTCCCCTTATTGGTCATGCAAAGCGAGTGTTGGTCTTGAATTCCTATCGCGTGCTTCTACCCGTCCCTTCTTAATGATCTTGGAGGGAGTTAGAACCTCTACCTATAGGTGGTTCTACACGTACCCTTAAGGTTTTAAAAAGGGAAAAATTCTAATGCGACAGTCAAAATATTTAGGACTTTCACACAAAATGGGAGCAATTAAAAGGCTTAGAGTTTCCTCCTCAAACAAACACATAAGCAGCATGACTCAAGCAGAGTTAAGGGCAGTATTCAAATATCTAAGGCATGACGTCTAGGTATTTTTTTAGAAGGTAAGCAGATAGTCGATTTTTTGTAATACTCTAAAATGCCTAATCAGTCTGCCTACTAATTTTAAAACCTATTGAGAATTAGGTATTATACAAAAGAAGGCAGATTTCCGATTTTAACAGCTTGGTTGCCTAAGGCTTGCTTAGGTGCGAGATAGTATACCAATCCCCAGAAGTATGGAAAACTGATTGAAAATAGGTTGTTTAAATATGCTATTCTAGGTGTTCAGCACATAGAATTATCACTAGTTAATTGTAAGAACTGAGTAAAATTGTTTTATCCCCTTTTTGTGCATTCATAGTTGGCCTAAGCGTGCGTAAGCGAATATAAAATCTTAAAGATATGGTATCTAATGTGCAGAGATGCATAATCCTAAACGGGATTTCTATATGAAAAAATATTATAGCGTTTGAACATGATTCCTGAATATGCAGGGATGATATGTTTGTTAGTGTTGTTTAGCCTTAAAACAAGATCTCTAAGTGCGTATGGCACTAGGAACATGAAAACACCGGTTATTAACATATTTACACAGGATTTTCTAAGTGATATGATAGCGAAATGGACATGCTGAAAATAGTAAGTGTAAGTCCTAGGGAACATGATCTCTAATGCATGAAATGAGTCCTAAGCATGGTTTCTATTGCGTAAGTAGGAATATAAACCTAATAACATGTTTTCTACCCTTTTAATAGCTAAAGCATGCATAGTCACCCCTTCCCTTTCCACTATCCATCCCTAGAGTTGTTTACAATAGTTATTACAAACCATTTGCATAAATTAGACAATTGAAATAAGAAAGAAAAAAAGTTATGCTATAGGGAGCCTACTAATAGGCCAAAAATCTCCAGAATGCCTCAAATGCCATGATTCTTAGACTTTCTCATATCCAGGTGTGCCAAAGTTCCCTAAGGACCTCAAGGGATCCCGGGCGGTGCTCACACCCAGATTTCATAGCCAAGACAGATTAAATGCAGTGTGAAAAGGCCAACTTTTGTGTGTCCAAGTTCAGAAGGAGCGAAAGGGTCCCAAGGCAAGACACACACAAAAGGGGCAGAACTTAGTGGTCTAAGAGGAGAGCGAGAGTGCTTGACACAGTTTTGAAAAGCTTTAAGAAGGAAAACAATTTGAAAAGAGACTTGTTTGTAATAGTTTTGTAAAACAACATGTGAGTTATTAAATAAGACAATTTAAAAAGGGTAAGGTGACTAACAATCAAACCAAATATAGAGCCAGATGAGGTTCATCAACACTTCAATACATGGAATCAAACAAGTACACACATCCACTCAAGGGTAATGGGGATTTGGGGAAAATATAGGGCACATAGTAAGCATAGATGCACAAAGGTACATAATCAAAGGAGCCTTGAAATGGGTCAGGGCTTTTAAAGTAAAACATGAACTTCAGGGTAATAATAAATCAAACAGACTTAGGATAGCCAATTATGTTACATAGAAAGGTGCATGCCAGGGATCAAAGAAACATAGTCACATTGAGGTACACTAGAAAGGGATTTAAGAGCAGGCTAATCCTAAGGGGGTATATTTAGAAGCATGCAATAAAGAAGTCAGTGAAGTAGACATGTTAATTGCAGGTTGAGCAACAAAACCATAAATGGAAGCATATTAGAAACATGACAAATAGAAGTAATAGGAGAAGCATATTGTTTTGGGACTTGAATTGAAATTAGAACATACCAGTAAAGAAGATAGTAAACACAAAGTGAGGAGCAAAAGAGTAGAGTAATCAGCCTTGGCGTGCAGCTGGCTTGGAACAATAGCAAGTAACCAGAGAAAAGAGAGCAGAAGAGTATTTTCTTTTTGTATGGGAGAGAGAGCTTTTGAACTAACGTGTTCGTGTGTTGTGTTAATGAAAAGCAGGGTATTTATAGTTTAAAGAACATGCAACAAATAAGGCAGGAAATATAGTTCAACAATAATTAAAGCAATTTGTTTCAATTAGAACCAAATCAGTATAGGTACTTCCCTTAATAAAGGAATTAAAAATTCAAACGGTAATGAATAGTGATAAATAAAGAATGAAATCATGTAAGACTGAACATGACATAGAAGAAAATAAGCACAGTACAGAGCGTGTAATAGAGGATAGGTTCAACAAATTCTAATTAAGGAAAATATTTAAGAATCAATTTGATAGCATAGTCTACCACAAAATAAGGTAAGAAAATATTTAGAGGTTGAAATCAGAAGAGAATAACAAAAGAAATCAGTGAAGGATCAGTCACAGAGATTCAAATATTCAAAAATAGCAAATAGCACTGATTTAGCACAACTTTACGAGAATGAGCACATAGTAAGCAAAACTAGAACTCTAAGAAGCTGAGTAGGGCAAAAATCATATAAAAAAATTAGGGATTCATGTGTAGCATAGCATGAATTAATAGAATAAACTTGACATAGGTAAAAGAAGTAAAATTCAGAGGCACTGATGAACAAGATAGAGTAAAACCACAGAGAATCATAAGGCTCGTGAGAAACAAACACATATACTGATTAAACGCACATGTTATCACAAAACAGACTCAGAATCCAGGATTAAAATAAGAAGCTTAGGGTTTTCAACACATTAACTCAGATAAAAGAGAAACTTTAAATAAACTTTTAAACATAGTGAAAATAATAGATTAATACCAAAATTAGAAGAAAAAACCATTTTGAAAGGGGTTAAGAAACCCTAGTTTGAAGACGAAGATTCATTTACAAGAATCAAAGAAATCCTTAAGAAAATAGTAAAGAAAACTCGAATAGACTTAGATCTTGTTACAGATCTTAGAAATCAAGAGACAAAATCAGGGTTTCAGAGAGAGAACCCAAAGAGAGAATCGGCTAAAAAATCACAGGTTCTGGCCGAAGATGGCAGGATCTTACTCGGACAAGCCAAGATTGACCTGAGAATGACATGAAAAACCATGGGGGTGAGTTGAAACGCCTCTGGTTCCTTGAGGACCTTAGGGTAGCAATAATCCGGCATGGGGGGGCATGAAGGCTAGGGGTGGTGGTGGAACCACCATTATTACCGGCGAGCCAACGACCAATGAGAGGAACCATGATTTAGTAGAGGGAGCTTGAGAGAATTTGAGAGAGAATGGGAGGATATGTCGACAGAGAGTGATGAGAGAATGAGAGAATGGGGAAGGAGGGGTAGTCTATTAGGTTAAATTAGGAAAGGGGGGATTTGGAAACATTGACTAGAATTGATCAACGGTCCAGATTGGACTAGGGATTGGGTCGGGTAGGATTGATGGATTGGGCCTGGGGTTTGGGCTATTTTAATTGGGTTGGGATATGATTTAATTAGGCTAGTATTGAAATGAAATTGACTGTTTGTTAAATACCCAATTAAATTAAATAAAAAATTTTACAAAAATAGCTGATAACTGTACCAATTGAATTTTATGCATAGAAAATAATTAAAAATGATTATTTAATATTTTAAAATAAAAATAATTAATTTCTGGTAAAAAATAGTTTAAAATCATATGCGTGGGCTATAATTGCAAAGTTATTGCAATTGTAGTCAAATGATGCCAATTTGAATAATTATGAAATAATTTTATTTAAATAGGACCATGAATAATAAATTAAATCAAGAAATGCTTTTGAAATCATTTGTAATGCCATTTTGTAATTATTTATTGGAAATAAAATGTTGTGTAAATTAATAAAATATAGGAAAATTATGGAAAAATACCAATTGCTATTGATATATGATTTTGAAGGTATATATATATATATATATATATATATATA
>MU675759.1:29281-46336 GCA_026770625.1 Nicotiana glauca
AATGCTAAGTTGTACAAGGAAAAGACCAAAAAAATGCATGACAACCTCATCTACCATAAAGATTTTAAAGTTGGAGATCAAGTTTTGTTGTACAATAGCCGAATGAGATTATTCCCAGGAAAATTTAAATTATGCTGGATAGGACCATATACAGTAATAGGAGTGACCCCCTATGGTGCCATTGAAGTACAACATGCAGATGGGGGAGACAAATTCAAATTAAACGTTTATTGTTTGGAGCCTTATATCAGCAGATTCTTCGACAAACATGCTTCAACAATCCTTTTTGGATAATTATTAAAATAATTCGAGCTAACGACGTTAAACTTAGAACTATTTTCTTCCCCTCTTTTTAAATCTTTCAAGTAATTATTAGTAATAACGTATAATATTTCCTTTTTAGTAATATACAATAAAATTAGTTTTTTCTTTCTTCTTATAAAAAAAAGTAAAAAAATATTATATATATATATATATATATATATATATATATATATATATATATATGCAATTTTAAAAAAATTTGCAAAAAATTAGGTATCAGCAACTACCCTTGTTTATGCGGGAACGATGAAAGAGTTGTTGGATAAAGATATGATGGCCAATCTTGAGTTAGCGAAACGGTTCGAGAGATTAGGCCGCACCCTAGATTCTGAGCTGCCTATATATCCCTGGTTTTATAGGAATCTGGCTGTATATAGTTCAGAATTCATCGGCGAAGTATGCCGGTGAGGTCATCTCAAGAGTGGGCACAACATCTAGGGTCGGGTGAGTGAACGGTTTATGGGAATTGGTGAGGTTGGATATGGCTGGGAAAACTGGAGGGGGATCGCTCCTGTTGGGATAACCGTTGCTCGCCGGGTTACCTGTAAATAAACGATACAAGCATATATTGTGTAATTTAAACATGATGCAAATTGCCGTTGGACCATGAATGTTGTCTTTGGACGGTTAGGAACATCGTCCTCAGACCATGATGCCCTGGGCCATGGATTGTTTGATGCAGGATTCGTAGGTCATGAAATAATGTTCTCGGGCTATGAGGATGGTGCCTCCAAACCATGACGTCTTTGAATAATGATATGCAAAAAAAATTGAAAGAGATCCTCAGGCCATGACATGGTGTTCTCGGGACATGAAGATGGTGCCTCCGAATGATGACGCCTTTGGACGAGTTGGCGATATTTCAGCCCATGAAGGATACAGTAGTATGATGCGGACAAGACAGAGCTTAGTCTTGTGAATTGAAGGGCAGAGCTTAGCCCGTAAGAAAAGCGAGATAAATAGCCTTATGCAAAGATACGAATGCAGACGGAGGTATAGATTAACCTCAGAAAGCTGAATGGTAGCCTTATGCAATAATGCAGATGGAGACAATGCTTAGTCTCAGAAGGCAGAATGGTAGCCTTATGCAAGTTGGAAGGCAGAATAGTATCCTTATGCAATGTAAATGCAGATGGAGACAGCGTTTAGTCTCGGAAGGCAGAATGGTAGCCTTATGCAAGTTGGAAGGTAGAATAGTAGCCTTATGCAATGAAAATGCAGATGGAGACAACGTTTAGTCTCAGAAGGCAGAATGGTAGCCTTATGCAAGAAATAAAGTAACAAATGACAATAGAGTTTTCTTAGCTGATAGTAGATCGCGACATTGTGATTACTGGTAGCATTGTAACTATGGAGCATTACTGGTGTATGCTGATAGCAAATGTTGGAAAGTGCAACAATTCTGAGAATAATGTTTGTTCCTTGGACGTACAGTATGTTTAAGGATTTTGCAATCCTAGTGCCTGCAACCAAAGAGAAATCACGAGTTTTGTGAAAGGGGAGATTAGGTGGTATCTCGCTGGCTTTGGTTGACTCGTTCGGCTTTGATCTGGTGACACCGTCTATATCATTGAGGTAGCGTTGCTAAACAGGGCAGTTTCAATAATAAACGTGCATGATTTTGTAAAAGTATGACATAAATGTATAATAAAAAATAGCTTTTATATGAACCGATGACTGTGACGTAGTTCAGGACATTGCAACCTCTCCTGCTGCGGAATTTTGAGGGTCCTCCTCAAAATTCTGCCCAGTTTGATGGGTTGACGTTTCTGACTATTGCTCATGCGGCGATTGGCTGAAATCACTTCAGAATTTTAAGGGTCCTCCACAAAATTCTGCCCCAGTTTCCAATTGCGGGGGGGGGGGGGAATGAAAATTTTNGTTGGTCTATGTAAACCATGCTAAGAATCACCTATCGTGTGTATGTTTTGTAATAAATAGGTGTTTTAATTGTAAATGGTTATTTCATTTGGCTAATAAGTAATGAAAAATGCGGGTAACACGTGGGGGTAGGAAAGGCACCCATGTCTGCTTGACTGGCGCTACCCGGTCGAGCGCCGGTCATGTCCATCGAATTCGAGGCATGACAGGAAGGCAGAATGGTAGCCTTATGCAATGCAAGAAATGAAATGAAGTGGCAAATGTGACAGAGTTTCTTAGCTGACAGTAAGTTGAGATGCCGGGATTGCTGGGGATATTGAGATATACGAGATATCGATGGCGTACTTGGATGGCCAGTCAGTAAGTGCAATAATCCTAAGAGTTGAATTCATGAATCGATGTTTGTCTTGTGGGTACATATCATATGCTTTCGTAATCCAAATGTCTGCATCCAAAGAAAAATCATGAGTTTTGTAAAGGGGAGGTTAGTTTGTATTGCCGGCCTTGTTTGACCTGTTCGGCTTTGATTCAGTGATACGACATGCGTTATTGGGGTAGCGTTGCTTAACAAGCGACTTCGTTAATAAACATGCATGGGTTTGTAAAAGTACGACATAAGTATATATTCAAGAAATAGTTTTTTAGATGAACCAACGACTGTGACGTGGTTCAAGACATTGAAACCTCTCTTGCTTCGAAATTTTGAGGGTCCTCCTCAAATTCTACCCCAGTTTAACGGGTTGATACTTTTGACAATTGCTTGCGATAATTGGCTGAAATTGCTTCAAAATTTTGAGGGTCCTCTCCAAAAATTTTCCCCAGTTTCTAATTGGGTGGGGGGGGGGGGGGGAATGAAAATTTTATTAAATTATGATCGAACCCATAGGGCTGCCTACGCATCCCCTCTTAAATAGAAATCAGGTCAGGCATAGTTCAATTTACATCATACAAGGAAAGCATAAAGATTACAAATAGTAACGCTTGACTGCATTTGAATTGATCGGCTTTGGCCAGACTTCTCCGTCCATTTCTACAAGTATGAGGGCTCCTCCTGTCAAAACCCGGTGAACCATGTATGGACCCTGCAGAGAGAACTTCCTTTTGGCTTCATCTTGATGCAGAAAATTTTCTTCAACACTGCTGCCCCGGTGTGAACTGTCTTGTCTTGACTCTTTTGTTAAAGTCTCTGGGCATTCGGTTCTAATAGAGTTGACCATGGTAGACTGCATTCATTCTCTTCTCGTCTACAGGGCTAGTTGCTCATAATGACTTTTTACCCATTCTGCGTCGTTGAGCTCAGCTTCTTGTATGATCCTTAGGGAAGGAATTTCTACCGCAGTTGGAATAACAGCTTCTGTACCATAAACTAAAATATAGGGGGTTGCCCCAGTTGATGTGCGGATTGTGGTGCAATATCCCAGTAGAGCAAATGATAACTTCTCGTGCCACTGTCTATGCTTCTCTATCATTTTCCTTAATATCTTCTTGATATTGTTGTTGGCGGCTTCTACAGCTCCATTCATTTGAGGTCTGTAGGCTGTGGAATTCTTGTATTTGATCTTTAAAGTTTCGCACATAGTTTTCATCAATTCGCTGTTGAGGTTGGAGCCATTATTAGTAATGATTGACTCTGGAATTCTGAATTGACAAACGATGTGGTCGCGAACAAAGTCTGCCATGACTTTCTTAGTCATTGCTTTGTAAGATGTTGCTTTGACCCATTTGGTGAAATAGTCGATGGCTACTAGGATTAACCTGTTATTGGCCCAAGTTCAGATGAAGTATTGAAGATTGACAAAATAAACTCAGTCATGAACCAGGTCCATCATGTGAGACACAATGTTGATATACTTACACATGTGACATACGTGTGAAGAAGATAAGTCTCAAGGATTAGCAACAATATCTTTTGAGTTGATCGAAAAGGTGCATAGGATAAGGAGTTGAAGTCTCCTTATATGAACAGAACTACATCCAGATCAAGGATAAGGATTGGAGTTTAAATTGTTCTAGGACTCGAATTTGATGAAGGATCAGCAATTCGAGTTTTAATCAAACTCTGATTACTAACTCTATAAATAATAATTATTATTCTCTTTTACAGGTGATTGCACATATGCAGAAGTTAAACTAAATTGAGAGCCAAAGAGCTAGGCAATTTTGCAAGCAATTTGTGTGTGATTTAAGTGTGCAAATCTGAAGCTACATGAACAAGAGTGAAGAACCAATTCCATTATATATTTCTTTATTTTTAGTTCAATTTTAGTACGTGTTTTCATATTGTACCTTTCAGCTTTCATAGAAGCAATTGTATTTGGTACTTTGAATATTCAAGTTAGAGTTAACTTGAAGGTGTCGCAATAGTTGAGGCTGTGTGGCACACTGGGATTAGAGTTTAATCCTTAGGTTTACAAGAGTTTGTAAATGCTGTTTTGGCTCAGTGATTTTAGTGGAAGTTTGGAAAAATCCTACTGACTAGTAGGTCATGGTTTTTCACCTTTTGAGCCAGGTGTTTTCCACGTAAAAATCTCTATGTTCTTTACTTTATGCACTCTTAATTCCGCAAACAGTCATAGTAAGTACATATAGAAGAACCAGGTTCTTCTAGTGCGAAAATTAGGTACCATACAAATCACCCCCCCTCTTGTGTGGTATTGACGTTAAGAACATCAATTGATATCAGAGCAGGTTATACTTGAAGAGGCTAACACCTTAGGAGAAGATCAACAATGAGTGCACCGCCTGGGAACTGGGAAGGGTAATCCACTGCTAGGCCTCCACTTTTCAATGGTCAGTACTATTCTTTGTGGAAGAATAGAATGAGAGATCACATTATAGGGGAAGATTATGAACTTTGGGACATAGTCACTGATGGTCCCCTAGCAACCACTAAGAAGAATGCTGAAGGAATTGATGTGCCAAAAACAAGGGCTGATTGTATTGTTGAGGACCTGAAGAAGTGGGAAAAAAATGCTAAGGCCGAGAAGTGGCTTGTATGTGGTCTAGGACCAGCCGAGTACAGTAGGATCCAAAGCTGTACAACTGCTAAGGAAATATGGGACACTCTACAAGTGGCTCATGAAGGAACACCGCAAGTGAAAAGATCAAGAGGAACACTTTTGTATTCTCAATATGAGAATTCTACTATGAAGGAAGGAGAAACTATCCAAGAGATGTACACTAGATTCACCACTTTGACAAATGAACTTGAATCTCTTGGAAGGATAATCCTTGAAGAAGACAAGGTTGAGAAGATTCTGATAAGAGTTCTGCCAGTCACATGGGAAAGCAAAATCACTTCCATTCAGGAATCCAAGAACATTGCTACCCTCAGACTGGATGAACTAATTGGAAATCTAACGGCCTATGAAATGAGGAGACAAACCATGAAGATGGATACCCCCCAAAAGGAGAGAAGTTTAGCTCTCATAATTGTTGAAGGTGAATATTTGGAAGATGATGAAGTGGCTATGATCACTAGGGATTTCAAGAAGTACCTGATGAGAGGAAAGGGTTCTTCAAGAGGTACAAACTTCAACAAATCAAGAGCTCCGGAGAAACAGACCAATGGGGGATGCTACAAGTTGGTAAGACTGAACACATGATCAAAAACTACCCTCAATGGGAAATTGAGTAGAAGAAAGAAAGAGCTGAACAAAGGAATAGGAAGAAGGAACAAGTTCAACCAAAGAGAAACAAAGTTTCAACCAAGGCTATGGTTGCTGCTTGGGAGAAACTTTAGATGAAGACTCAGAAGATAAAGCTGAGGAGGAGCAAGTACTAATGGCCATCGGAGAATTAGATGATGAACAAGAGGTAAGTATTCTTCATCTTAAAGACAAGATTAAATTCTTGTCTAAAGAAAGGCCGGCTGAGTTATTAATAGACTTCATTGATGAGCCTGAGATAATTAATAATGAGAAGGAAGTTCTGTCTAGGGAATGTGTGATTCTAAAAGCAAAATGTAAAAGTCTAGAGGCTAGGGCACATGAGAGTGATAACAAAAATGTTGAGTTGAAGAACCAGGTTCTTGAACTTGACAACAATGTCGTAGAACTTAGGTCTAAAAATCTGAAACTGAAATTAGGAACAGGAAAGAAGATAGTTGATCACACATATCTCACTCTGGAAGAAAATTTGGGAAAAATGATAGATAAATTATACACGAAAGATGAATTCATCAAAGTCTTAAAAGAAGATCTAGGAAAGGTAAAACATGAACTAGACAGAACTTGCAAGTGGAACAAAGCCTCTGATGCTCTCTCCTGTTTGCAAGAGCATCACAACAGTAACAAAAGAGGACTTGGATATGAGACTCAAGCTCCTAAATGGGATCCAAAAAGCAAGTACCTCACTCTGCCTGAAAATAAAATCTGCACACACTATGGTAAGATTGACCATTACAAATATGAATGTAATGCAAAAGAAATGGCCAGTCAAAAGAACAAAGTTTTTGTTAAAGAAAAGAATAAGTTGCCTCAAGAAGGAATTTAATTCATCCTTTTGCTTATAGAAAGGGACCCAAACTAGTTTGGGTTCCTAAGACTAACCCCTCATTTCCTTTTGCAGGTTCAAGTGAAAGGGAGGATCCAAATATGGTATTTGGATAGTGGCTGCTCAAAACATATGACTGGGGAAAAGGACTAGTTCCTTTCACTTGAGGACTTAAAAGAAGGTAATGTATCCTTTGGTAATGGAAAGAAAGGTGAGATCATTGGGGTTGGAAAGGTAGACAAGATTGATTTTCATTCCATAGAGAATGTCTACCTGATAGATGGCTTGAAATATATCTTAATAAGTGTGTCACAATTGTGTGACAGAGGTAACCTTGTGGTTTTTACTCCACAAAATTCTTTGTGATTAACCATATCACTGACAATATTGTTTTGCAGGGAAAAAGATTTAACAATATTTACATTTCAACTCTTTCAGAAAATGAACTCACGTGTTTAAGTGTGCTAGTTAATGATCCCCTCCTATGGCACAAGAGACTTGGTCATGCCAGTTTAAACCAGCTAAACAAATTAGTCTCCAAGGACTTTGTTGTAGGTTTACCTAATATCAAGCTCAAGAAAGACAAAGTTTGTGAGGCATGTACAAAGGGGAAGCAGGTAAGGTCATCCTTCAAATCCAAGAAAATGGTAAGTACGTCCAAGACGTTGGAACTGGTTCATATGGATCTATGTGGTCCAATGAGAACCATGAGCAGAGGTGGAAAGAAGTATGTAATGGTGCTAGTTGATGACTATTCTAGATTCACCTGGGTTTTATTTCTAACTTCCAAAGATGAAGCATTTGACATGTTTTCTGCATTTGTTAGGAAGACTCAGAAACAATTAGGAAATCATCTTGCATCCATTAGGTATGATCATGGAACTGAGTTTGAAAACTCAAAGTTTGCTGAGTTCTGTGATGAAAATGGCATAGATCACAACTTATCTGCTCCTAGGACTCCACAACAAAATGGAGTAGTTGAAAGGAAAAATAGAACTCTTGAGGATATGGCTAGAACAATGTTACTGTCTAGCAAATTGCCTCACAGCTTCTGGGCAGAGGCTGTAAACACTGCTTATTACATCATAAATAGATGCATGACCAGACCTCTAGTAGAGAAGACTCCCTATGAGTTACTTAAAGGGAGAAAACCAAATATATCCCATCTTAGAGCATTTGGTTGCAAGTTCTATGTGCACAATAATGGAAAAGACTCCCTAGGAAAGTTTGATCCTAGAAGTGATGAGGGAGTATTCTTGGGATATTCTTCACATAGCAAAGCTTATAAAGTTTTAATAAAAGAACTTTGTGTGTAGAAGAAAGTGTGCATGTAGTATTTGATAAAACTAACATTCTTTCAGAGAGACGGGAACATGAAGATAAAGCCATTAGACTGGTCAAAGATTTGGTTGAAGCATCAGCTCAAGTCAAAGTGGCACCTACAGAAGGAACAGGTGATAGAACAGGTTCTTCCTTACAGGGCAACCTGACAGGGGGAAGAAATAAAAGAGGAATTGAAATAAACTCCTTGAAGGAACATGTTCATGAACCTGTTTCTCAGCAAATGGCTGAAACATCCAGCAGAAGCAAGTTGGTTGTGAAACCTCACAAGTATCAAAGTTCTCATCCCATTTAGAACATTCTAACTGATCCAAAATCTGGATTCAAAACCAGATCACAATTAAAGAATCTGTGTGCTTTTGATGCTTTCTTATCTATCATTGAACCTAAAAATATTTTTGAGGCTTTGAAGGATGCAGATTGGGTGAATGCAATGCAAGATGAGCTAAACCAGTTTGAAAGAAGTCAAGTTTGGCATCTAGTTCCAAGACCCAAGGATAGATCAGTCATTGGCACTAAATGGGTCTTTAGGAACAAACTTGATGAAGATGGAACTGTCACAAGGAACAAGGCAAGGTTGGTGGTCCAAGGTTACAGCCAAGAGGAAGGAATAGACTATGATGAGACATTTGCTCCAGTTGCAAGACTAGAGGCAATCAGACTTCTCATAGCCTTTGCAGCACATATGGAATTCACTCTTCATTAAATGGATGTCAAAAGTGCCTTTCTGAATGGCTACTTGAAGTAAGAAGTATTTTTTAAGGGTTTGAAAGCAAAGAATGTCCTGAACATGTATACAAGCTGGACAAGGCTCTCTATGGACTCAAACAGGCACCAAGAGCATGTTATGAAAGACTGTCAAAATTCCTACTGGAGCATGGGTACAAGAGAGGTAAAATAGATAGTACCTTATTCTTAAGAGAAAAAGGTAAGGACCTTCTTGTTGTACAAATTTTTGTTGATGACATAATCTTTGGGGACAACATTGACGAGCTAAGCAAAGATTTTGCAAAACTAATGGGAAGTGAATTTGAAATGAGCATGATGGGTGAGCTTAACTTCTTCTTAGGGTTGCAGATCAAACAAAGCCTAAATGGAACCATGATTCACCAACAGAATTATACAAAAGAACTAATCAAGAAGTTTAAAATAGAGGATTCTAAAGAAATAGATACACCTATTGCAACTTCCACTAAATTAGATATTGATAAACCTGGTTCATCAGTTGATCAGAAGTTGTATAGGGGTATGATTGGTTCACTTTTGTATCTTACTGCCAGTAGACCTGACATTGTTTTTAGTGTAAGGCTTTGTGCTCGATTTCAGGCAAATTCAAAAGAGTCTCACTTGACTATTGTCAAGAGGATATTGAGATATCTGAAAGGCACTACTGAATTGTGTCTTTGGTACCCTAAAGGTAGTAATTTCAATCTAGTAGGATATGCTGATGCTGACTATGCAGGTTTCCTAGTGGATAGAAAAAGCACCTCAGGTATGGTACACTTCCTTGGTTCATGTCTTGTATCATGGGCTACCAAGAAGCAAAATTCAGTAGCCATATCTACTGCTGAAGCTGAGTATGTGGCTGCAGCTTCTTGTTGTTCTCAATTACTATGGATTAAACAACAACTGGTAGATTTTGGAATTGAAGTGGGATGCATACCAATATTTTGTGATAACACTAGTGCTATAGGTATGACAAAGAACCTTGTTCATCATTAAAGGACCAAGCACATAGATGTTAGACACCACTTCTTGAGATATAATTATGAGAGAGGATTAATCTCAATAGAATTCTATACTACTGATAAACAAATAGCTGACATCTTCACCAAAGCACTGAATAGGGAGAACTTTGAAAGGAGCAGGTTGGAATTAGGGATGATTAAGATCACCTAAAAAGGAACCAGTTCAGAATGCAATGAAAAAAAAATTGAGGAAAAAAAAACATTTTTGGTTAGAAGTTCTGACTTTATGTAAATATCTAGACTTATTTTTACTCAGTCTCATACTCTAATCAGTATACTCCTGTGACGTGTGTTTATATTAATTCATTGATCTCTTACAAAGTTTTTTTCTATTTTGATATATGAGGCATAATCAAGAGAAGTTCTACTTGAAGAACCTGGTTCATTAGTATATGCTCATGAGAAAAGGTCAGGTATGTTTCTATACTTTGCACAATTAGAAAAATAAATATTTCATTTATGAGCAAAAGTCATATTCTAACCAAAACTCCTAAAAATGTAACCGTTGAGCATTGAACCAGTTTCATTCTCCTAGAATTTAAAAGAAAACGAGATTTTTTCCTAAAAACTAGTGTCATCCATTTATCTCTTAAAGACCGGACTCCTAATGGGATTTGATTCCTGATTGACCACTGCTAAAAAGCCTGTTGTTACTGGTCCTAATCATACTCCACTTTAAATACAATCCACATACTCCTTTTCTTAGTCCATAACCGTCATTAAGTGCTAAACCTCTGATCATACTCTTTCTCTCCAAAAAATCTCCAAAATCCCCAAAACTCTCCAAAAATCCTTCACCATGACTAATCCTCAAGAAAATCCAGGGACTCCCCCACCTGTATCTCCCAACACATCCTCATCTGCACCCCCTAACGGCAACCCTAAACCCAGATTTTGCAGTAAAAAAATGTTGGCAAGAAAGACTGTAGCTAAAGGTGTTCTGAGAATGACTCTAAACGAAAAATTGAGAGTCAGCCAGAAAAAGTAGAGCTCTGAAAAGGAATCATCTAACTTGAGTTCTGAGTCTGAAGCTTTTATTTCTGCAAGCGATGGAGAAGAACGTGGGTCTTCTGACTCAGACAAGAATAAAAAAAACCCTAGGGAGGTAAATACATGCTATCTTTTTCTGATATAGTTGAGAAAGTGGACAATAGGTTTGTGTTGGTGGGTTCTGTGAAAGATGTAAATGAGGGAGAATCGAGCAGAAATGGAAAGAAAAAGAAAGATAAAATTCTTGCCATTTGTGGAGGAAAAGAGGAGAATGGCAACAAGCCAGGGGGAAGTGAATCTGGGGAGGCTACTGAAGGTCTTGTACACCTGAGTGAACAACAAGATGAACCTAGTTCATCTATGGAAGAAACCTTGGCTGACATTCTGAAGAAGGTTGGAGCAAGCTATGATCCCAAGAACCGTAAAGCTTCTTCTCAAAAGGCTCCAACCGCCTCTAAGCCAACAAAGAAGAGCAAGGTGTCATCTCCTAAGTCTACTGTCCCTTCAGCAACAAAGGTAAAAGCTACTAGAAGTAGGGTAAGGCAAAGTGAGGTTGCGTTGTAGAAAGCCTTAGAGGCAAGCAAGAAAAAGAAGAAGGAAAAGGGAAAAAGCTACAGTTGTGGAAAGTTCTGTGGCTGCAGAAGAAGAGTAGGAGGAGATGGAACTGGTCCATCATGAAAGAGGTACAACTGAGGAGGTTCCCACTCCTACACCAAAGAAATCCAAGACTTCTACCAAGAATTCTTCAGAATCTGTATCTTCTGAACCCTCCATGGCAAAAAGAACCAGGTCTGCAGTCAAAGGAAAACAAGTGAAAGTTCCTGAAGAAGAAGAAGCATGGAGTGGAGAAGAAGAAGAGGAATCTGAAAAGGAACATGACACATTTGTCCTCTTTGGCAGGAGAAAAATCTTGAAAGGAAGAATTCTAAAAGACTTGGAGGAGCCAGGCATGAAAAGATTGGTTGATGCCCTGGATGCACATGGGTGGAAAGACATGGTTCTTCAACTGGATGGCAGGCTGGCAAGAAAAGAGCTGATCGAGTTTCTGGCAAATGCTACAGTGGTAAATGAAGTTGTTACCAACTTGGTGAGGGGAGTAGAGGTGTAGTTTGATGCACCTAAATTGGGAAGAATTCTAGACATACCCTGTGAGGGCTATGATGACTATACTAGGCAAAAGTGGCCTTGTCTAGACTCTCTCTCTTCTACTCTCCAAATCACCAGGAATTTCTGTGATACCAAGTCTGCTGAAGAAGTGCCTAAGGCTAGGTTTGTGCAAAAGAGTGAGATGAAGCCTAAGCACAAGGTGCTTTCTGAATTTGTGAACAAGTGTTT
This sequence comes from Nicotiana glauca, assembly GCA_026770625.1. NCBI lineage: Eukaryota > Viridiplantae > Streptophyta > Magnoliopsida > Solanales > Solanaceae > Nicotiana > Nicotiana glauca. Next base: position 41,395 of record MU675759.1, read on the forward strand.
GCTGCCCAGACATGAGAGAAAGCACACTGCAAATTTTATGGACCTGGTCCTTCTGGAGTGTCTTGTGAGAGGAAAGCAGATTAACTGGCCTGCTTTCATTGTCAAGTTGCTGGATAGAGTCATCAGTGGCTCCAAGGCCCATGCCACACCTTATGGGTTTATACTGACAACTGTCTTGGCCAAGTTAGATGTGCCATTGAAAAAGTGGGAGATTACCTCCAGCAAAGAGCACTTTGGAATCAAAACTCTGCAGGCTTGTGACTATCTGCTAAGTGTAACCCCAGTTTAACCTGGTTCATCCTTAAAGACTCCTGTGAACAGCAAAGTTAGGGCATTGGTTCTAGAGTGTGGAACAAAAGATGTAGAAATTGCAAGGCTCCATGCTCGCATTGCTGAACTAGAAAGTGAAAGAAATGGCCTCAAAGCTAAGATATCAAAGGAAAAAGAAAAGAGTGAAGGGATGCTCCAAACAATGCTCAATCTTCTTCAATCCCAACCCTCTAGCTCCTGCAAGCCCTAGAACCAGTTTAGAAACCCCCTCAGTGACCCAGATTCGGGACTTTTATCTATTTTTTCTCATGGTTGGATGTTTGTTTTTCTTTTTGTGGTCTGTTTTGTAGAAACACCTCCTAATCAATGACAATATGCTTTGTTTTCTCTTATTATATGAAACTTTTGATCTTAATAGTTAAATTTTTGTGAAGTTGATTATTGATTAACTGAATCATGTTTTCACTTGCAGTTGCCCAAGTGACCATGAGTAATTATTAACATCTGGGATTCATATATTATGCAACTTTTCGATGATGCCAAAAGGGGGAAGAGATATTATGCTTTACTTTGTATTCTAAACTAAAGTGATATTTATAACTTGATTAAATCTGGTCCTTAATCATAAGTTAAATTAAAATGTGAAAATTAAGCTGAGTTCCATAGGGTCTCTGATCAATAAAAGCATAGAGTTTTTCATCATCAAAAAGGGGGGAATTTGTTGGCCCGAGTTCAGATAAAGTTTTGAAGATTGACAAAATGAACTCAGTCATGAACCAAGTCCATCATGTGAGACACAGTGTTGATATAATTACACATGTGACATACGTGTGAAGAAGATAAGTCTCAAGGATCAGCAACAACATCTTTTGAGTTGATCGAAAAGGTTGCATAGGATAAGGAGTTGAAGTCTCCTTATGTGAAGAGAACTATATCCAGATCAAGGATAATGATTGGAGTTTGAATTGTTCTAGGACTCGAATTTGATGAAGGATCAACAATTCGAGTTTTAAATCAAACTCTGATTACTAACTCTAAAAATAATAATGATTGTTCTCTGTTACAGGTGACTGCACATACACATAAGTTAAACTAAATTGAGAGCAAAAGATCTAGGCGATTTTACAAGCAATTTGTGTGTGATTAAAGTGTGCAAATCTGAAGCTACATGAACAAGATTGAAGAACCAATTCCATTATGTCTTTCTTTATTTCTAGTTCAATTGTAGTAGGTGTTTTCATATTGTACCTTTCAGCTTTCATAGAACCAATTGTATTAAGTACTTTGAATATTCAAGTTAGAGTTAACTTGAAGGTGTCGCAGCAGTTGAGGCTGTGTGGTACACTGGGATTAGAGTTTAATCCTTAGGTTTACAAAAGTTTATAAATGTTGTTTTGGCTCAGTAATTTTAGTGGAAGTTTGGGAAAATCCTACTAAGTAGTAGGTCGTGGTTTTTTCACCTTTTGAGCCAGGTGTTTTCCACGTAAAAATCTCTGTGTTCTTTACTTTATGCACTCTTAATTCCGCAAACAGTCATAGTAAGTATATCTAAAAGAACCAGGTTCTTCTAGTGCGAAAATTAGGTGCCACACAAATCACCCCCCCTCTTGTGTGGTATTGACGTTTAGAACATCACCTGTGTCTATTGGAAACGGCAGGATCAATTGGTCCAATAGCGTCCATTCCCCAGGCGGCGAACGACCACAGTGAGCTTGTTGTGTTAAGCTCGTTTGGAGGTACCTTTATCATGTCTACATGTATCTGACAGCGGTGGCATTTTCGGACATACTGGATACAGTCTGTTTCCATAGTCATCCAAAAGTAACCAGCCCGGAGTATCTTTTTTACTAAGACAAAATCGTTTATATGTGGAGTGCAGGTCCCAGCACGAATTACCTCTGGTAGCTTGGATGCTTCCTTTGCATCGACACATCTTAATAACCCTAAATCGAGAGTCCTCCTATACAGGATTCCTTTGCTGTGAAAGAAATCGTTGGACAATCTCCAAAGTGTGCATTTCTGAGTAGGATTTGCAAGCTCTGGGTACTCTCCTTTTTCCAAATATTCCTTGATGTCATGAAACCAAGGCTTTCCGTCTGCTTCTTCCTCAACATGGGTACAGTAAGCTAGCTGATTATGGATTTTCATCAGAATGGGATCAATGAAATTCTTGTCTGGATGTTGTATCATAGATGATAGGGTAGCCAATACATCGGCGAACTCATTCTGGATTCTGGGAACATGTTGGAATTCCATCTTTGTGAACCACTTTCTTAATTCCTATACGTGGTGCAAATATGGGGGTATCTTGGAGCCCATTCTCCTCGTACCTGGCGTATAAGTAAGTCGGAATCTCCAATTACTAACAGCTCTTGAACGTTCATGTCAATAGAAGTTTTAAGTCCTAAGATGTAGGCTTCATACTCGGCCATATTGTTTGTGTAGGGGAACCTGAGTTTGGCAGACACCGGATAATGCTGACCGGTTTCTAATATTAGGACTGTTCTTATGCCAGCTCCTTTGAAGTTTTCTTCTCCATCGAAAAACATTCTCCAATCGTCATAGGATTTTGCAATGTCTTCTCCTATGAATGATACCTCTTCATCCGGAAAATACATTTTCAGGGGTTCGTATTCTTCATCCACGAGGTTTTCAGCAAGGTGGTCTGCCAGTGCCTGTCCTTTGACCGCTTTTTGAGTTATGTAAACAATGTCAAACTTATTCAATAGGATTTTCCACTTAGCTAGCTTGCCGGTGGGCATGGGCTTCTGAAATATATGCTTTAAGGGATCCATTCTCGATATGAGATATGTGGTATAGGCGCAAAAGTAATGTCTCAACTTCTGAGCTACCCAAGTCAAAGCACAACATGTGCATTCCAATAGAGAATACTAGGCCTTGTATGGAGTGAACTTTTTGTTGAGATAATAAATGGATTGCTCCTTACTTCCTATTTCACCGTGCTGCCCCAGAACGCAGCCGAAAGCTCCATCTAACACTGTAAGGTAGAGCAATAAGGGAATACATAGCTCAGGTAGGACTAAGACTGATGGTGTTGATAGGTACTCCTTGGTTTTGTCGAAGGCCTTTTGGCAGTCATCGATCCATTTGGTGGCGGCGTCCTTCTTTAACATCTTGAAGATCGGCTCACAGATAACTGTAGAGTGTGATATGAATCGGCTGATGTAGTTAAGCCTTCCCAAGAAACTCATCACATCTTTCTTGCTACTCGGCGGTGGTAGTTCTTGAATGGATTTGACCTTCGATGGATCCAGTTTTATTCCTTGATGGCTCACAATAAACCCAAGCAATTTCCCAACAGGAACCCCAAATGCACACTTTGCGGGGTTTAATTTCAGGTTGTATTTCTACAGTCTATTGAAGAACTTCCTCAGGTCTTTTATGTGGTCAGTGGAATTTTTGGACTTAATAATAACATCATCCACTTATACCTCGATCTCCTTGTGTATCATATTATGGAAGATGGTAGTCATGGCCCTCATGTAGGTGGCCCCTACATTCTCTAGACCGAATGGCATCATCTTGTAATAGTACACTCCCCACGGCGTAATGAAAGCCATTTTCCCAGCATCTTCCTCATCCATCCAGATCTAATGATAACCAGTGAAGAAATCTATGAATGATTGTAGCTCATGCTTAGCGCAATTGTCAATCAGGATGTGTATATTTGGCAAAGGGAAGTCGTCCTTTAGACTAGCCCGGTTGAGATCCCGATAGTCGACACAAACTCTGACTTAATCCATCCTTTTTTGGCACTGGCACAATGTTGGCTAACCACGTCTGGTATTCCACTACCTTGAGAACCTTAGCATTGATCTGCTTGGTGACTTCTTCCTTGATTTTCAAGCTCATATCAGGCTTGAACTTTCTAAGCTTTTGCTTTATCGGTGAACACATTGGATTGGTTGGAAGTTTGTGAGCCACAATAGACGTAGTCAAACTAGTCATGCCATCATACAATCAGACGAATATATCCTCATATTCCTTTAGAAATTCTGTGTATTCTTTCTTCTCTGATGGCGACAGGTGAATGCCGATTCACGTTTCCTTGACATTTTCTAAATCTCCCAGGTTGAAAATTTTGGTCTTATCTAGGTTGGACTTAGGTCTGTTCTCAAAATTCTCAACTTTTTTGATAATCTCGTCAAGTATATCATCTTCCTCTTAATCCACGTCTGTTTGTTGCGTTGTCTCATTGCATGTCACATTTATTGGTTCATCAAGAAAAGTAATAGTAATGCTTTGGGGATGGGAATAAAAGAAAGAAAACAAAAAATAAAAACAAAAGGTAATCAAGTCAGTGAGAATTTATAAAAAGTACTGCAATATTTAAACACATAGTGAGGGAATGTAAAGCGTGTCCTAATTTGGGAACCTCTTTGTGCCCGAGGTAGGCCTAGCGACAAATTGATTTGGAGAACATAAAATGCTAAATTCCTCATTTTATTGATAAAAAATAGGCTGTCACACCTCCTTTTTCCGAATGGCTTTATTATATCCCGGGAAGGGATATAGTAATGGAAGGAGTTTTTCCATTCTAAGGACAATCGAAGCGGGATTCATTTTATTTAAGAAATCAGAGTCGCCACTTGGGAGATTTATGGTGTCCCAAGTCACCGATTTTAATCCCGAATCGAGGAAAGGTTTGACT
>MU675766.1:6847-20588 GCA_026770625.1 Nicotiana glauca
TTCCAAGAATAGGTTCTTCATTGCTGCTAATGCTTCATCTTCCTCTAACCCATATATGATGTCGGCCGGCTGGAAAGTTTATTCCAGATAGGGTATCGGGTGCTCCAGCGGATAGTAGGGGCCGCGCCATGGTGGCGACCAGTTCTGGAATTCTTCCCATGTATATCCATACCCTAAACTGAAAGTGGTACCATGCTTCTTCAGTTTGATAGGCTTGGTGATTCCCTGGAGGTTCTTGCCGAGCCCTTTGCTAGGTTCATACCCGCTCCAATTCAATATACTTTCTATCTTGTTATCCCACCATTTATATTTGTCCACGACATTGACTCGCTCCATGTGGTGGTAAGTTTCTCCTCCTAGCTTTCTTCTCCCTTCAATCGCTGGGATGGTTTGGCGACTGTATATGGGGTTATCCCATCACCATGAATAATCACCTCTTGGTGATTCCACTCGAACTTCACTGCCTGGTGCAGAGTTGAGGCTACGACTCCAGTGGCGTGGATCCAAGGTCGTCCTAGTAATAAGTTGTAGGATGTCAGGATGTCTATTACTTGAAAATCGACATCGAACCAAGTTCGCCCCATTTGCAGACATAAACTGATCTCCCTAATAGTGGACCTTTGGGAGCCATCAAAAGCTTTGACGTTGATAGCCCCATCCTTGATTTCATGCAGACTTTTCCCCAATGTTCTGATGGTCACCAATGGAAAAATGTTGAGGTTGGACCCTCCATCAATCAAAGTTCTGGTGATGAAATAGTCTTCACATTGCATAGTGATGTGCAATGCTTTTTTGTGTCCTAAACCTTCATTAGGCAACTCATCCTCGTGGAAAGTGATCTTATGACTCTCCAATATCTGCCCGACCATATTTTCCATCTGTCCTCCAGTTATATTGCTGGGTACGTATGCCTTGCTTTGTATCTTCATCAGGGCGTTCTTGTGTGTCTCGGAGCTCTGCAGTAGACCTATAATGGAGATCTGCGCTGGTGTTTTATTTAATTGATCAACAACTGAGTACTCTTTTGCCTGTATCTTCCACCAGAGATCATCAGGTCCAGTTTCAATAAGCCGTCCAGAGGCCTGCTTACTTGATTCAACTAAGTGCTCCAAAGTATAAATTCTGCCAGCCCTGGTTATACCCTGTGATGCGATCGCTTCTCCAGACCTAGTTTTTCCCTTTCTTCTTGCCTTAGCAGTGTAATCCCAAGGTATGGCCTGTGTATGGAATGGTGTTACTACTGACATTGCTACAGGAATGGGCACTCTCATTTTGGGTGGCAACACAGCAACTTCAAATGGTACTTTTGGAGACCCAAACTCCACCTCAATCGGCTCTGCGGTCCTTTTGGATGACGGTGTTTCAAGCTCGAGAGGCACAGACATGTTTACTTCAGCATCCCTAGAAGGCTGGATCTGGACTACAATTGGATTCAATATGATGGTCGGTTTCTTGGGCTCGTCACCTTCGGCAATTAATCCAATTGACCCCTTGGGGTCCCAATCATTTTCTACCTCAATCATGCGCACACCACCACCCTTATGACCAGGCAAGGGATTGTTCCGAACGTTAGGAGCAGGTTCTTTGGCCACGATGATTTTGTTGTCAATTAGAGCTTGGATTCTATCTTTCAGAGATCGGCACTCATCAATGGTATGCCCTTTCATACCGGAATGGTACGCACAAGTTTTATTTGGATTGACCCACTGGGAAGGATTTTTTGGAGTTATGGCAGGGATTGGGGTGATGTAACCGGCTGCTTTGAGTCTTTCATATAATTGGTCGATTGTCTTGGCGATAGCGGTGTATTGCTTGGGAAGTCTACGGTCGAAGTTAGGGCATGGCCTGGGAAGTTTTGGCGGAAGGGAGGTGATTGGTAGTGAGCATTATAGGCTTGGTAGAAGAGTGCAGGTTGGGAATATCTTGGTAAGGTAGGAGATGATTGGTAAGCAGGTGATGGAATTTGGTAAGAGGGTGGAGGTGCTTGGTAATTGGGAATAGGCTAGTATGTGAGAGAGGGTACTGGGTAGGCTTGGTATTTTACTAGGGACTTGGTTCTTCGTGCGACCATCATGGCACTCACATCCCTTTTCTTAGACATGCCACTAGATTGTAGGGCTTTGTTGGTGGCCTGCAGTGCCTCAAAATTAGTTACCATATCGCTCTTAATGCTTTCCTCAATCTTTTCTCCTAGCTTGATGATATCGGAGAACTTCTGGCCTTCTATTAATAGTAACCTCTCATAATACTGCGGATCTTTAACTCGGACAAAAAATCGGTTCATCTGTCCTTCCTCTAAGGCCGGCCTAACCTTAGCAGCCTCGGATCTCCCCCAAGTAGCATACTCGTGGAATGTCTCAGTGAGTTTCTTTTTCAAATTCTGGATGTAGAAGATATCTGGTGCATTTTCTATATTGAACCTGAACCTGTCCATGAAATCGGATGCCATTCCAACCCAGCTCGTCCACTTCTTGGGATCTTGGCTAATGTACCAAGATAGCGCATCGCCTTTCAAAAAACTCTTGCGAATCTTCTCATCTCCTCCTACGCCGACCAGCTTATCACAATATGTCCTCAAATGGACTCTAGGACCCCCCGAGCCGTCAAACATTTTGAACTTGGGAGGTTTATACCCCTCGGGAAGTTCGACGTCTGGCTGAATGCAAATATCCTCATAATTCAGCCCTTCAATACCTTTGTTCCCTTCAATGCCCTGGACTTGGCTAGTCAATTTCTTGAGCTCGGCAGCCAGGTTCTTGATGAGAGAGTCTTTGTCATTAGATTCTGGTGTGTTTGTAATGGGTTGAGTGTATTGTGGCATGGTTTCCACATAGATGGGAGTGTGGTGGGGATGATCACTTGATGGTTCAGGGATGAGGAGTGGAGTGTTGTTGTGACATGTGTTGCAATTTTGATGAGCAGCGGGTTATTTCTGCGGCTTCGGGATGTTCTGTGGAGGTATGGGGTGTTGAGCATTGGGAAAGTTGATATCTGGAGTTGTGAGGGAGAATGACAGACTTGCCAAGTTCCAAACTTGGTCTAGTTCTTCTTGAAATTTTAGTAACTTTTGTTCAAGCTGAGCGGCACTTTCTTTGGACACCTGAATACCCTGAGGAACCTCTACCCTTTCAACCGAATTCTCTTTTCTGACATTGTTCAAATCTTCCATTTTTGCTTTGCCCCTATTTTTGATAGGACTTGGAGGAGGAGGAGGAGGTGAAGGGCCCTTAGATCTTGTGGAGTGTGGAGTAGGATGACGATGCCAGAATGCACGAACTAACCTTTTGGGGAGGGGAATAAAAAATAAAAGTAAAAACAAAAAGGTAACAAGTTAGTACGGATTCTAAGAAAAATATTGCAATATGTAAACACATAGCATAAAAATATAATTTGTGTCCTAAATTGGGTGCCTCGTTGTGCCCGAGGTAGGCCTAGCGACAAGTTGATTCCGAGAACTTATAATTCTAAATGCCTCATTTTATTGATAAAAATAAGATGAATCCCAAAAAGACACAAAAATTGCATAAAGTAAAATATCACTAATGACCATTGGCCTTATTACATTTCCAAGCGAAAAAGAAAAGAAACTCCTAACTATTTGGTCCCAGAAGGACCTTCCCCAGACTCGGCATCTTTGGCTCCATCGAACAGCGTCACCAGCTCACGCAATCCCAGCAGCAGATAAGCCCTAGCCAAATGTCCTCCTTCATTTCCCTCGGCATTTTGCCAATTCTTGATCCTCCGGATGAACTTCTTCCAGCTCTACTAATCCTCGCTCCAAATGCCCTAGGCGCTTGTTGGCTCTGACAGCCATATCCTTTCATTCCTCGATCAACTTTTGATTGGCCTTTTAAATCTCCTGATGCTCACTCTCGCACTCCCTGATCCTTTTACGCAACTGATTGTGCTTAACCTGTATCTCAGCCCTTTCGTCGATGACCTTGTGACCTCGAACAGACCTAGGTTGTCCTAACCCAGCATGATCATCTTCTAGCCAACCTGGATAGTATGAAGTGTAGCCGGCATGATATCTGTCAGGCTCTATGGAATCCCTTTCCAGGATGATCTTGTTGTTCCACATGTGTTGAGCTTGACATTTGTATGGGCTATCATCGTCTTGGAAATCAGCACTGAAAGGACTTATCTTCTCGACCTTTGGAACGACTTGCTTCCTCCCTTCCTGCCTCATGACTCGGAGAGGGACATAGGGATAAGTTACCCTCAGACCAATGAGTATGAGGAATGGAGTGTCCCGAGAGCGGATGATGAACTCTCCAGTGGGGAAACATTCGAACATCCACTGCACCTTGTCTTCTTTCAAATTATCAAACAACTCTACCCATCCTCAAGCATCCCCCGAACGAGAAAACATGTCAGGTATATAGTTCATTCTATTGGGGTGGTGAAAAGCGATATGATCATTCCATGGCCTTCGCGGAAGCTCTTGACGGTATCGACCCTTTTGGAGATGTCTTATAAGCCATAGTTGGAGTAATAAGTTGCAATCTCAAAATGACTGGCCCCTCGTTGACAATTTTCCAAAGCTCAGTAGATCTCTGCAACAATTATGGGCACTATGCTGAAAGGTTGCCCTTCAATCCCCTCCATTAGTGTCTTGGTGACCATGGCTAGTCTGGTATGGATCCTAGCCTTCTTCATGGGAAACACTATCATTCCCAGGAAGCAGAACATGAAGATGAAAACTCTCCTGTGGATATGCCCCAATGATGTGAGGGTGAATTCATCTGGATAGGTACGGTAGGACTTTCTATGACCGTACCTCTCATACAGGTGGTCGAAAGGAATATAGGAGTCCTTCAAACAAGTCAAATCTGCATTTTTCTTCAACCCCATCATTTTGAAGAAACCCTTACCCCTTGCAGTTTTCTGGCATGAGCAAACCCGGAGTCTCCCAAGGAATACCGGCTAACCCTCCTATTTCCTCGAGCAGAGGGGTCATTTCAAGGTCCCCAAATCGAAATACCAATCTATCACTATCCCAGAATAAGGTCACAGCCTCTATGATTTTGTTGTCCGGCTAAATTTCCAAAAGAGAGGGTAAGTTTCCCAAATACTTGCGGACGAGAGTCCGGTCACTGAAATGAAGGTCCTCCCACCATCTTAGCAATATCGGGTGAATACTGGTTACCATGCCGAATCTAGGGATTTTGTGCCTCATTTTCTGCAAAACAAAGCGTTAGTCCCTTACCCCATCCAGACTCGACTATTTAAATCAATAATTGGCATAAACAGCATTTAGTTCTCCAAATAAATGCACAGAGTATGGTGTTGTCCGTTTGGGTCCCAGGGGAACCCAGTGGACTTTGGATAAGGCTATCTTAAAGAATCATTATGTGGACAACATAACTGACTCGACTAGGTTTGACAGTGATACATGTACAGTTAAATAGAATAAGGTTTCTATGGGGTGCTAGACCGGTACCCTTGAGCGGACAACTCAAGAGGGAAAGGCACGGAACCGTCGACTGCACCGTTGATCGATTAGTTTTACCACAAATACTCCTTTGCCAAAATTTAAGGGGTAATAATATTGGAAGAGCACAACAACTCATCAATCGTTGATATGGTATTAGTTTGGCATGAGTGGAATATGATGTTGAAGATGCAATTACAAAAATGAAACAAATTGCCACGTATTTTCACATTCATAATGATTACAATAATTGCTCAAAAGAAAAATACAACAGTATTGAAGGAAAACAGTAAATGAAAGCGTTAAAGGAAAAAAAGAACAAAAAGACAAGTCAGTTTCGAATAAAGGCATTAAGCAAAGCAATAAAGAAAATAGAAAAGTCACATACAACATGCAGTGGTAGAAGCCTAAAGAGTCCCCAGCAGAGTCGCCATGCTGTCAACGCCCCCTTTTTCTAAAGCAAAATCGGGTTTATGATATTTGGAAGGACAACTCTATTCTTGTTCGGGAATTGGGTTTTTGGAATTGAAGATTCGCTACCTAATGATTAAGTGCATTAGGACACTGAGAGTTTTGAATTTGAAAACAAGAGTTTGGGTAAGGGCTAGAAATTATCTCGAGGGGAAGGTGTTAGGCACCCCTCAAGATCCACTAGTGTGGTTCCCGGCCATGCTATGTTGTGACTTTAATGGAAACAAGTATACAAATAAATTTACACATAAGGGTTGCAAATAGGTATGTAGCAAGCATGTTGAAATCTATAATTTGTTTAAGGGAGGATCTAAATACAGAAAATTAGTCAGGTCATTGAGTAAGTAAAAGGGAATTTAGAAGGGATAATGCAATAAAATTAAGAGGAGTTTTAAGTAATAGAAAAGACAAAATTTACTGGTATTAAACTAATTTATATAAAGGAGAGGGGGTCCTAGGTTTATAAAATACATGGATCAATCACACAACACCGGTAACCAATCGTACGCATAGTGTTATCGTGCGATCATCATCTCCATATCTACCCTTCCCACCCCGTAAAGGTTATTTGAACGCGTCGATTGGTCACGAATGCTTATTGCGTGCTATTACCTGTCTCGTCCTATAAGTCCTAGAGGGTATTTAGGACCACTATTACTACAAGGCAAGGTCTAGGCTGAACCCTGAGGGTTAAAGGACAAAATACTAGGCGACATACATAACAAGTAGGACTTCACATAAAGGGGAACATGCAAAGGCAAATAAGAGGCTCACAGATCCCTCTACAAATAAACATGTAATTAGCACGTCTCAAACACATTTAAGGTCTAAAAAGAGTTCAAAATATGAAGGTCGGAGAAAATAAATTGCAGAAGAAGCATAAGATTTAAAACTAAGTGCCTTGAAGAATGTCCGATTTTGAGAAAGGTGAATAAAAGATGGAAATAAGTTGTAGCAATTCAGGAATTGGTAAAAAGTATAGATAAACTTGTTTAAAACATACTTCGAAAATATAGTAGTAGTATTGTAGTAACCTACCAAAGCACGATTCTGGACAAGCAAACAATTCAGTAAGAAAGCATGATAAACAGAGGCATGATTCCGAGGTTATAAAAATGGGACTGGAGTTTTAACAGAATAAATTTTATAGAAGCAAACAAGGGTTGGAGTTCGTAAGTTAAAAGAGGCTGAGCAGTCTGAAGCATGATTAATTGATTTGTATTAGGCCTAAAGCTTGCCTATGTGTGTCTTATTCAATGCCTAATTACCTTAAAGGTGAACATGCATATTAATCCAGTTTTTTTTTTTTATAAAAAAATAAAAAGACGCGGTTTAGCCCAAACTTGTGTCATTAAATAAGCAACTGGTGAGGCGTTCAGTAATTACAACCCAGATGAAACAAAAGTCCTAAGTAACATGATATCTAATGCGCATAAGCTCCTAAACATGGTCTCTAAATGCAGTAGCAATTTTTTTAAACAGTTGTTTGTTAATTACTAATTAAATATAAAGTGAGTATAATAATTTGAAAGTAAAGAGCCTAAACAGGATATCTATATGCAAGATGCATGTCCAACACATGGTTTCTATTGCACAAATTAGTAAGTAAAGCCCTATTGACATGTTTTCTACCCGTTAATTAAACCAAACATGCATAATCCCCACCAATTTCACTATAGCCCCCAATCATTCATTTAAAAATTATTACAAACCATGATAGTTGAATTACATAATGAAGAATAAAATAAGAAGCTACTCTATAGGGAGCCTTTAACCAAGCCCAATCTCCCAACCTCGCTTCTTTCGAGTTTCATAGCCCTTTGCCATGGTTTGGGTGCAGCAAAGCTCCCTAAGGTCCCATTGGGGTCCTTGGCCAATACCAGCACCCAAACACTATCAAAAATGGAACAAGTGCGGTGTGGAACTCCCAGACTTATGCATCAAAGTTCAGTGGGTATTCAGAGATACCCAAAGCAATGCTTACACGAAAAGGGGGCAGAACCTACTTTCTAAGAATTGTGAGGGTGTGATAGAGTTTAAAAGAGTTGGGTTTGAAATACCAGTTTTTGAAGAAAATAGTTCTAGAGAACAACTGGGAGTTTGTTTTATAAAAAACAAGTTTTGAAAAAGAAAGGAAAGAAACAGGACAATCACAACTCAGAGGATATGCAGAGTTCAGGAAGCAAACACAAGTAGAGATAGGGACTGGGGACAGATAAATCACAAGGCAAAAGTAAACTTACACACAATTAGCCCTTAGGCTAGAGTTACAGCATAGTTATCACATAGTGTTCATGCCAAAGTCCAACAGCATTAAGTGTCAGACAGAGTCACACATTAGATCATATAACACTTAGGTGGAGGGATACAAGTTTGTACGGATAGATGTTAGGCAGAGGATGAAAACATATAAGAAAACATCGGTCATGCTGGGATAAGAGGAAAGATAAGCACAAACAAAACAAGCATGCTAGCTTTATAGGAATCAAACAAAGTCATAGTGGATCAATCAAGGGAAAGCCAGAGACACATTAGACTAAAGGGAAAGGGAAATCACAGAGACATGCTAGTTACAACAAGAACAACAGAACCATAAGTAAAAGCGTAGAAGAAACAGAATAAAGTGTAATATGTATAAAAACATGTTGTTTTGAGAGCTGTAAATCAAATAAAGGGCATACCAGTCAAGGATGAGATAATATAGAGCAGTAGTGAGTAGTAGTATGCAGAGAAAGTGAGCAATAGTATACAGATCAATGCAAGTAGCAATGTAAAGAACAGTAGAATAGTAAAGCAACCTAAATCACCCAGTCTTGGCTTTCAGCGGACTGAGTAATCAATAGTCAACAAGGAAAGCGAGAGAGGTTGTGTAGAAAACAAGAGAGAACACTGAATATGTTTTGTGTGTAAGAGAGAATTTAAAACAATGAATTTTATTTCCTTTTTTCGGAAGTGAGAAGAGAGGAGAGTATATATAGTAGTCGAGAGTAGAATAAAAAATAAGGTAAAGGAAACCAGTCTTCAACAATTAATGAAGCCACAGAATCAGTCAGGCACAAAATCAGCAAGTCTTCCCTTAATTAAGGGGTAATTAGCCAACGGTGAAAAACATGACATATTTAAGGAAAGAAAATCAAGTAAGACTTAGGTATAGAGTAGACAATTAAGGGTAAATACACAAGGGTTCAATTAGGGAAACAATCAACGAAGAATCAATAAGTAACGCGGTTAATCAAATAAGGTAAGGAAACTAAATAAGGTTGCAAATATATGGAAATAATCGAGAATCAGCACATAGGTATTACCATGACAATTCAGTGAATCGAAGATTAGAAATAACACTGATTTAAGGAAAATAACATAGATTTCCATGAATAAGCAAATAAGTCAAGTATAAACGGAAAGAATTGAATCTGAAACCCTAATAAAGGCATACTAGGGCAAAATCACAATATATTCCAATTAAAAGGAGAAGTAATCATGTAAATCAAAGCGCAGAACATAGGCATGTATCAAATAACACAGACGAGTGCAGAATCCAAACAAAGTTTCAAAAATTGGGGGTTTTAGCATAGGCTGGTTAGGGTTAAGGAAGAAACCAAAAAAATCAGTAAAGACTCATAAACACATGCGGTTAAACACTTAAAACCAGAAAGCATTTGAAGAAAGGATTTTCAGAAACCTTAGTTTTGAAAAGAAGACCAAAACGTTGAAAAACTTGAGTAATCGAAGAAATCGAGTAGAGAATAGTGTAAAACACAAAGAATAAGTTAGAAATCATTTCTAAAGGACAGAGATTAAGAGACCTAGGCAGAAATTAGGGTTTCATAATAAATCGGTGAGAGATAAGGAACCTGGCTGTGAAACTTGTTAATAATGACATTCGTAGTACCGTCAGACCATAAACCATCGGAGAAAGGCCAAAGACAAGATAGGCAAGGCCTCCGGTTACCATCTTGTGTGGTGGAGGCTTTTGGAGTCTCGAAGCTAGAGGGAATCAACAAGATACAGTTCTATGGCGGCTGGTGGTCGAGAGAAGTGAGGATGGAGGTGGCCGGAGAGGCGGTGGCTTCATCGGAGATGAGAGAGAGAACCAGAAGGTTCTATAAAGAAGGGAGAGCATACGTTAGCATAGAGAGAGAGAGAGAGAGAGAGAGAGAGAGAGAGAGAGAGAGAGAGAGAGAGAGAGAGAGTCTAAAGTGAGGGGTTTGGGGGGGGTCGTTTAGGTTTTAATTTTAGAAATAAAACTTGGGTCGTTGATCTTACTTGATCAACGGCTCATATTAGATCAAAGCTGGACCTGGTCGTTAAGTTGGGTATGGGTCGAGGATTTTGGCTAAAATTTGGGGGTTCAATTTGTGGATAAAATTGAAATGTAAAGGGGTTATAATTGAAATGAACGAGGCTAAATGTTAAACAGCCTTTTCTTCCCTTTTTATTTTAAAAAAATAGTTAAAATAGTTTTAAAAACCAATTAAAAGCAGTAAATATATTAATAACATTTAAATGTTAATTAAAAAATGTTGGGAGCAATTTTGCAATTGTAAAATACTGTTAATCAAAAAATAGGCTATAGTTGCAATTATAGCAATTTAGCTTTTAAAATACCAAATAAATTTTATAAAAATATGCAAAAAATCACATTAATTATACTTTGGTGTAGATATGAGAATAAAATAAATTATTCACCCAAAAATGGTAGTCTGGAAATAATTATTAAATTTTGTATTATTAAAATAGATAACAAATTGATTTAAAAATCTATTAAAAAAAAAGAAAAATACCAAAACTCTTGGGTATGCCTATATATGCATATACATACTATTTTGAGAATATTTTGAGTACATATAAAATACATAGGGAAAAATTGGGTATCAACGGTAAGTGAGAGTTTAATTAAGGAAAAATAATCCGGGTCGTTGATCTTATTTGATCAATGGCTCAGATTAATTCGGAGCTGGGCCAGGTTAGATTAGAGATTGGGCTGGTACGAATTTAGTAGGGTCTTGGGTTAATTGGGTCTAATTAAATCTGATGGGGTGGGGTTAAATTGAGGCTAAAATTGCAATAATAATGTGATATGTGTTAAATAGCCAATTTTCCCCTTTTATTCTATATAAAATAGTTAAAATGATTTTAAAAACAAATTAAAAGCACTAAACAAATTAATAATATATAAATATTAATCTAAAAATACTGAAAAGGATTTTATAATTGTAAAATGCTATTAATCGTAAAATAGGTTATGATCACCCCCAACTCTGCCTTATAAAAGGACATGCGGATGTTGCAAATATAGCCTGAGTATTTAAGCCTAGAATCGAATCCACAGAGAATTAACCTATCAATTACTTTTATCGGACTTGGTAAATTCTTTAGAATCAACTTCCCCAAACGTTGTAAACAATAGTTGATGATATTTCTACTAACTAAGATTGAAAGTAAATAAACAGCTGTAAGCTAAATATGCTTGGGATGTAAACAATAATGAGAAGGTTCTAAGGTAGTGATTTCCCCTATTGATGGAATCCCTTCCGGTTATGTTTCATATAGATTCACCAAAACATCTCTATCAGTCATGAGCACTCTTTTTACTGTAAATCTCTCCCGAGTAACTACGATAATTTACTAGACACACTCTCTCGAGATATGCTAGCTGACTTTGTTTATTACAGCTCACTTCAGATTGCACCCAAGGCTTCGTTATCCCTAATCCCGCCTTTAAACCCGCAGTTATAGATCCCTCTTGTACTTTGGGAGTGGTGTTGTTCAACAATTGCCTAAATATGCACTCTCTCCCGAGTTATGCACACTAAATAGGCACAGCTAATTGAGGATCCCGTCAATTAACTACAACAAACATGTAGTTGAACAAATAGAGATTAACTGGCAACTATATTAACATAATCAAAAGGTTCATCCTTCAATAGGTTCCATCAAAGCCTTAGACTAAAGAATTTAGCTACTCATAACAACGTAAAGATAAACTACGAAAATATTCATCATGGAATACTGCAGGCAAAAGAAGAGATAAAGAACTATGATGTTTTTGGGTGATCTCTCACACTTGTGTATCTTGCAAAAATAATCTCCAAAACAAGCCCAACCTATCTTGGGCGAGTTTCTACACCTTATAAGAGTTTTACAAAAAGTTTCCCAAATTTATGCTTTGACCCCTCAAATTTCTGGGTTTGGAACAGGCCGTCGCGGGCCGCCGCGTACAATTCACCACTGTCCATAAAAATTCATTCCCTATGCTTTTCCCTCAACGACTCACACCATGAACATTTTACAAGAGTTACACCTAGTAGTGAGCGGTTTTTACCTCAAGAATCAAGTTTTTCGTACCCTGCAACATTTGCACTTACTCAAACCACTCTACACAATAGTCAAGATGCACCTTTCCTTTGTGAATCACATGCCCTCACATCACACAAGAGAGTAGTTCCATATTTATAATGATAGTGATAACAATTAGGAACTCAAATAGACAGAATTCGCTCACTGTCCAAAGAACATTCACATGCCACAAAGATATACCATAAGTTTGCCCTTAGTGTAGTACTCGACTAATCGAGCTCATTCAATCTTAGATCAATTAGGACATTTATTTGGTTGTAATGTAGGCTACGGGATGGGTAGGATACATTTATATGTAAGAGTGGCTACACCTCCCTAAGCACTTTAATACTTACATTTTTTTATTCAAACCATATACTTCTTGTAAGGCCCCGTAAATAAATTTTTGGTCTCAAAACTTAGTAACTCGTGGTGTCGACTCCGAATATGTGTTAGGAATGGGTAGAATTCTTCGCGGCTCGCAAGCTCGCCGCGGTTCGGACCTTTGGTAGTGATCTAAGCCTTTAAAAAATCAAAAGAATCAATTTTTCCAGAAATTGTCAAAAATATGGTCAAGAATGTCGCAGATTAGCTATGCGGACCGCATTCCTACCGCAGAGTGAAGCAGAAGAATTGTCAAAGTTGATGTCAAAAATGCGGTCCATTATGCGACCGCATAATCGATATCCGGACCGCATTCCTGCCGCATAGTGAACCAGAGAGTTGGTCCAAGTTGATGTTGAAAATGCGGTCCATTCTGCGATCGCAGAATCGAAATGCGGACCGCATTTCCACCGCATACCCAGGCAGAGATGTTCAGTGATTAGGATCAGTTCTGCGGTCCAATATGCGGACCGCATTTCGGTTTTGCAATCGCAGTATGGACCGCAGATCTCACCCGGGCTTCTATTTTCTAAAATTTAAAACCCAACCCCCTTTCTAATATAACGCCCTAACCCCTCATTTTAACCATTTTTCTGAACAAAATAAGAGAGAGGGAGGAGGGGTTCTTGAGAGAAAAGCTAATCTTCTTCAAAATTGTTCCTCAAATTACTTTGTCCGGAAGATTTTAATGCAAGTGTCTTCATCTCCATTTCTTCAGGTAAAATCCCTAACCCTTTTTCCTTGATTTCTAGATTTTTAAGCTAAGGGAGGGAGTCTCATGCTTTGATTCTTGAAATAATGGGTGGAAACTCACATGCATGTCTTTCAAAATCTAAAATTTAGTAAGGGGAATTGGGTAGAAGTAAGGGGCTGTGCTCGATAACCTAAATGTGTTCGGGTAGTAATTGTGAATTTCAAATTCTAAGAAATATGTGTTAATTTGTAAACTAGATTGACGTGGCTAGATTGCTTGGTGACTGATAATAGGAGTTTAAAAAGGGAATTCGACTCCAGGTATGTATGGCTAACCTTGTCCTTGTAAAATCGCCTTGTTGGTGTCCAAATGTTCGGTATGTGACATTCACGTGGGTAAATTGTGAAGTTCGTGTGATT
>MU675766.1:20616-72175 GCA_026770625.1 Nicotiana glauca
TTGTGATTATGATATGTGGTATTACATGAGAAACAAATAACGTATGAAATTGTAAGTGATGCAACCGGAATAATTGTGATATTAACATCTATGGCTTACCGTGGGCAAGTATTGTTGTAACGTGAAACACTTGTGAATTGTGGAATATGACGGAAATAGTATTGATGGTTATGGAAACACTTGTAAATTATTGTTGCTACTCCTTAAGAAGTGTTGTTGTGATCTTTGTGAATTGTTCATTGTTGTTATTGTGATTGTTTGTGAATTGAAAATGTACGGTGGGATCGGGTTGCGCGCCGCAACACGAAGTAATAAGGTGCGGGTTGTGGTGATAAGGGTGGCCGAGGTAATAAGGGTGGCCAAGGTACAAGGGTGGAAAGTGATCGAAATCACTGTTGAAATGAAATTATGAGCAAAAATGTGAAATCTATTGATGTGGAAATGTGGAAGGGAAACAGGAGAGTTTGTAAAACTTGTTTGGCTTGATTGTTCTTTCTTTATGGAAATTGATTGTTGTTTCTATTTCTGTTACTTATTTGTCTATGGCTTGGGTTTACTTGGCGCAAAGTTTGTTATACATACCAGTACAATTCAAGTGTACTGACGTCCCTTTTGCCGGGGGCGCTGCATTCGTGTCATGATTGTAGGTGGATCTGCAGCAGGTATTCCAGCCCACCGATCGTAGCTCCCTCTTCGCCTTCCGTCAACTATTTTGGTGAGCCCAATTCCTCTCGGGGCCCTACGTGGATCAGGCCACTTGTTTCTGTAGTTTTATTTTGTTATTGTGTAAGGTATAGCCGTAGCCTTATTACCGGCAAGTACTATATCATCCCGTTGTATCTTTAGAGGCTCCGTAGACAGTAGATGTGGGTTAGAAGCTATGTATATTCATGTTTCTTTTGTTGGAAAACGAATTGGTAATTTCACTAATTGTTATGTATGTATGATTTGAAAAAGGATGATCTAAAATTTATTTATATGGCTAGTTCTTGGAATACCGAATAAGGAAAACAAGGGGTGGCCCATGGGTTAGGAAAGGCACCCAGGTCCACTTGACTGGGGATACCCGGTCGAGCGCCGGTCATGTCCCTCGAGTTTGGGGCGTGACACTTCTGTCAAACCAAAATTCCACCTTCACATCAATGTAATTTACCCTTTTCTTCTTTAAGCATACATACGTCAAGAGCCACCACTTATCAAGGAATTTTTTTTTTCAATTCAAGTGACTCTTCCTTTTTCAAAACAGTGCACCTTTCTCCTTATTCAATTAGTTCCACTCAAAAGCCAAACCAATAACCCCACACTTTAACTTTTACCAAGTTCATAACAATTCAAGTGCTCATGAGAGCTGAAAAGGTTCAAATAGATGATTAATTCAAATAAATGGGTAAGGCTTGTAATGTGGTTGCCAAAGAAAAAGGATTATAGGCTCAAAGGGGTTATTTACGGTATATAAAAATTAGGTGGGTCACATATACGTATCTGGTTCAACAAAGAAATGCCTATATCACTTCTAAGACTGAATGAAGCTACTATTTCGCTTTGCAAACACACATGGCAAGTTCTAGGCATCAAATGTACAGCATGGAATACAGAAACACTCATACACACATGGCACATGACTCACTCTGGATTAGTTTATCAAGACATTTTCTTTGAGTATTCAAGTTAGGTACAAACGTCCAATTTTTAAGTCACATAATCAAATTCAACCCTTGAAGCTAAGCGCTACACTCTAGCATCTATTGTGTTCAGGTGTACGAACGTTACGGGTTTTCCTTCTTCAATTTAACTCGTTGCCCATTAATCCTATACTAAAACAAGAAAAGAAAAACAAAATCTACCTATACCCGATTCAAGTTAAACCCTTGGAAAAGAACCGTGGTCCAAAGAAAAACCAAGGGGGAGTTACTACACTACCTAAAAAAAATCTTTTCGGTATTTTCTGTAAACTAGCTTTCCTCTAGAAAATTATCTAAAGAATCCGTCATTAGAAAGAGTCTTTCTATTTCCAAATTTTATTTTATTTTTTTTCTCGACATAATCCCTCAAGAACCCCGCCGAAAGAGAACATCGTCGGGAGAAGTCGCTTCTATTGTAACTTCTTAAAACAAAACAATTGCTACTCCATTCCTAAATCCAACTAACACAAAACACAAAGCAACTAACGGATAATATTCACAAGTACAACATACAAAAAAGTTCCCCCACCCCACATTTAAAAATAAGACATGTCCCCATGGCTTAACAATAAAAAAACAGTGAGGTAAAGGAACTTCCCTGAAGGGTCACTCTTGATCTAAAATTGTGTTTGGGTTCACGTGGCAAGCGCGACCCAGAGCTCTCGACCAGCCCATGAACTTTTCTTTTGACTTCACCTGTCGGTCATCCACAGCATCAATGCGGGTACCCAAGTCTGTGACGGAGGTCCGCAATTCAGTCATCTCTTGTTCCCAATCAGCCATGCGAGTGCTCCGGTGTGGCTGTGAGGAGCGTGCCTCGTCTCCTCTAGGAGGTGCTTTGATCTCAGTAGTTGCAGCATTATCAGCATCATCTTTAGACTCAGACGAGTCATCACTGAGTTGTACCGTCCTTCGTCCCTCTTGTCAAATTTTTTTCACCCGGAAAGGAGTTTTTATAGGTAATTTCCCATCAACTCGAGAGTTCTCAGGAACATTAGCAAGGTGGCATAGATGGGTGACAAGTGAAGAGAAGTAGTGGCATTTGATCAGTTCGGGCGATCGGATGAACATTTCTTCATAGAGGACTCGGGCGACATCAAACCCTTGGTGAGTTATGAAGCAGTAGATCATAGCGGCCCGTGGCCCATTTACGTCGATGGTATTGCTGGATGGTAGCAATCGAGTGGTAATGATGATGAGCCAACATTTGGCCTCCCAAGTGAGGGACTTAGAGTGTAGAGTCATTGGTTGTGCTACCCTTATAGGCATTCTGCTAGGTATACCGATGACCGCCAGAATTCTGTCCCAATCAAACGGCAGGCGACTAGCCATGACATAGTGATCATCACCTGTATATGTGGGGAGGTTATAAGATTTATGGATGACCTCCATGGATGCATTAACTTGGGCGTTGCGCACAGTCACAACCCCGGCCTCGTATTCCGGCAGGTTTGCATAAAACTCCCGTACTAGCAGAATGTTAGCCTCCTCAGGAGTCTCAAAGAAAATGTCCAACTGACACATCCTTAGCTCATTAAACATGTTGGGGCACTCCTGCACCAATGCATTTCTATCTATATGGACTTCATGGATTAACTTCTTTGCAAGTTTTTGATTGTACCTTGTCTCTGCTGCTTCAGAGACGAACCGAGTGCTATCAAACCTTTGTGCACTGGTTTGGACCCTAGCTTGTGAGGAGCCTCCTAGGCCACTAGCAGATGATCCGGCGTTCCGTCTATTATGTGAAGAACTCATATTACTTGTCAAAGCAGTTAAACACGGATTAGGGTGAGCTTAAAATGTGTGACTATGGGTGGTTACTCAGACTTCACCACAACCATGTCACAACCTCTCCTTATAACTCCATTGAGTCAATTTCCCAAACACCTTGTGGGAAAGGTAATTAACTTCATATTCATGGCCCAAGGGAATCAAGAAAACATCCCCAATTCAAATCGTCACTACACCCACACACCCCATACTTGGTCTAAACCATCACCCACCAACAACACCATTCCAAACAAACAAAACATAGCCCCTTCACCAAACATATGCTAAAAATGAAATTACACTAAAAGGAAGAAGAAAAACTAATTAAAAAAAATCCTATCACTAACACTACATTAGAACAACATTACTAGCATAATACAACAAAATAGAAAGAAAAGAGAAGGGGTGAGTCGAAATCAAACCTTGGGGGAAGAAAATGATGGGTCTTGTGAAGGACAAAGACGGAGAAGATGAGTATGGAGGGTGGGAAGTTAGGGTTTAGAGAGAGAGAGGGATTTGGGGATGGGAACGTTTTTGATTTGGGGGGGTTTTGTTATTTTTTTTTTTTTGTTTTAACTTAAAATAAAGAGAGAAGAAGTAGAAAGAAAATGAAAATTAAAAAAAAATCCATGCCTGGTACCCAACCGCAGTCGCGCCATGGTCGCGGATGATTTATTGACCCCCCAGTGATTTCCGCGGTCGAACCGCGGTCCGAGCCGCGGCTGCGGTGAATTTCCTCACCAGGCATTATATGTCGCGGTTCTGCCGCGGTCCTGGCTGCGGTCGCGGCTGGCAATTTTTTTTTTTTAAACATGAAGTTACATACTACACTTACAACAAATTCATGGGTTGCCTACCACTCAGCGCCTGATTTAACATCGCGGCACGACACAAGTGAGCACATTTAAGGCTCGCTCAACCTATGAGGTTCAGTCAGGTGGATCTCAGACCCTTCCTTTGGTTCGTTCATGCCCACATATAGTTTCAATCTCTGCCCTTTGACTCTAAATGTATGAGAGTCTTTCTCTGCAGCAATCTCTACAACACATGAAGGGAATACTTCAATCACTCGAAACGGACCAGACCATCTTGACTTAAGCTTACGAGGGAACAGCCTTAATCTTGAGTTCTAGAGCAATACCATGTCCCCGGGTTTGAAATGTCACTCAACAATGTTCTGGTCGTGTAACCTCTTCATCCTTTCCTTGTACAATCTTGTGCTCTAAAAAGCAATATGTCTGAACTCGTCAAGCTCATGCAACTCAGTGATTCTAGTTGTGCCTGCAGTCTCAATATCTAAGTTCAGCTGCTTCAATGCCCACCACGCTTTATGTTCAAGTTCCACTGGTAGGTGACAGGCCTTTCCAAACACCAACTTATATGGTGACATACCAATTGGTGTTTTAAACAAAGTTCTGTAGGCCCAGAGTGCATCATCTAGCTTTCTCGCCCAATCAGTTCTTGTGGCATTTACAGTCTTGGTTAACACACTCTTTATCTCTCTGTTGGACACCTCAACCTGCCCACTAGTTTGCGGGTGATACGGGGTAGCCACATTGTGGCGTACATCATACTTTGCAAGCAACTTTTTGAAGGCTCTATTACATAAGGGAGTGCCTCCGTTGCTAATAATCGCTCGTGGTGTCCCGAATCTGATGAATATGTTCTTTTTCAAAAATCTCACCACCACTCTTGCATTATTAGTGGGCAACGCAGTAGCTTCTACCCACTTGGACATGTAATCTACAGCAACAAGTATGTATTTATTACCGAAGGAGATGACGAAGGGACCCATGAAGTCAATCCCCCAGACATCAAACACTTCCACCGCTTGAATCGAGTTCATGGGCATCTCGTGGCGACGGGAAATGTTCCCAGTCCACTGACATTCATTGCAGCCCTTCACCCATAGGTGTGCATCTTTAAACATTGTTGGACAAAATAATCCGGCCTCGAGCACTTTTGCAGCGGTCCTGACATCTCCAAAATGTCCTTCATATGCCGATGTGTGACAAGCCTGCAACACAGAAGATTGTTCTATCTCGGGGATACACCTCTAGATCATATTGTCAACACATATTCTAAACAGATAAGGCTCATGACAATAATACATGCGGCTATCAAGATAAAACTTTTTTATTTAGACAGATGAAAGGTCGTGAGGAACTATACCACTGGCTGGGTAATTAGAAAAGTCTGTATACCATGGCGCTTCCTCCAGATTAATAGCGAGCAGCTGCTCGTCTAGAAAGGTTTCCAGGATCTCTTCGACCTCGACTAATTTTTCAGCTCCTTCAAGTCGTGATAGATGATCAGTGACTTGATTTTCTGTGCCCTTACTGTCATGAATTTTGAGGTCAAATTCTTGCAATAGCAGCATCCAATGAATCAGGCGCGGCTTAGACTCCTTCTCAATTAGGTACCTGAGAGCTGCATGGTCAATATATACAATTACCTTGGAACCAATCAGATATGATCGGAACTTGTCAAAAGCAAACACCACAGCCAACATCTCCTTCTCAGTCACAGTGTAGTTCAAATGAGCTCCACTCAGTATTCTACTAGCATAGTATATTGGATGCATCAGCTTGTCTTTCCACTGTCCCAACACCACCCCTACTGCATAGTCACTAGCATCACACATGAGTTCGAACGTTTGCTCCCAGTCGGGGGCAACTATAATAGGTGCTATGACCAGCCTCTTTTTCAGCTCCTCGAATGCTACCCTGCAATCATCAGAAAACAAGAAAGGGTGATCTTTTTCTAACAACTTACAGAGAGGGTTGGCAATTTTTGAGAAGTCTTTTATGAATCTCCGGTAGAAACCGGCATGCCCGAGGAAGCTTCTGATTGCTTTGACCGAAGTTGGAGGAGGTAGCTTTGCTATCACATCTACCTTAGCACGATCTACCTCAATTCCTTTGCTTGACACCCGGTGTCCCAAGACTATGCCCTCTTGTACCATAAAGTGGCACTTCTCCCAATTCAGAACTAGGTTAGTCTCGATATACCGTTTTAGCACACGAGTCAGATTTATCAGACACTCATCAAATGAGTTCCCTACCACTGAGAATTCATCCACGAACACCTCCATTATATCCTCTACCATGTCAGTGAATATAGCCATCATGCAATGATCACGCTTAACTAGGTCTCACAAAAGACTACGCGGGCTTTGCAAATATAATCCGAGTATTATTGCCCAGAGGCGAACCACAGAAAATTAACCTATCAATTACTACTGTCGGATTCACTAAATTCACACAATCTGTTTTCCCAAACTTTCTAATTCACAAAGGTTGATTTTCTAACAACTAAAGACTGAAAGTAATTAATAACTGAAAATTAACTAAACTTAATATGTAAACAGTAGAAATAAAGTCTAAGGTAATGGTTTCCCCCGTTGGTAATTTCCTTGGTTGTATATATCTTATAACTATGATTTAATTGTCTCTAACAATCATGAACTCTCAATCTATCATAATTCTCTCTCAAGTAATTATAATAATCTACTAGACGCACTCTCTCAAGCTACGCTAGCTAATTTCACAATATGGTTCACTTAGATTGCACCCGGGGTTTCGTTATCTCTAATCCAACCCCTAAACCCTTGGTTATGACTCTCGTCTATACTCCGGGAGTGATGTTGTTCATACAATCACCTAAATATGCACTCTCTCTCAAGAAGATACATAATAAATAGGAACGGATAATTGAGGGCCCTTTCAACTAATCCACAATCAAAACATAGATGAACAATTAGAGATTACAAACCAAATCCAATTATATTAATAAAACAACCAACTTATTCCCAACGGGTTCCACTAAAACCTTAGATTAAGGTTTTTAGCTACTCATGACAATAGGGGAATAAAATACTAAAAAATTCATAATCATAAATTGCAAGAAAAATAAAGAAGAATAAGAGTAATGATGGTTTGGGTGATCTCTCACACTTGTTTTTCTTGCCAAAGTACTTTTTAAAACATTACATGCCTCCCTTGGGCGAGTTCTAGTGTTTAAATAGTGTTTTGGACTAAGAATTCCGGAATTTGCACTTCAGTCCCTCAACTTTTTGCCGCCTGCTGCGGTCCTACCGCGGTCACGCTAGGACCGCGGCCAAATGACCTCTCTGAATCTGAATCTGCTTCTCGCCGCGGTCCGACCGCGGTTACACCGGGACCACGGCAGTTCATCTCCGGCCCTTGTTTGTCATTTCACATGGTGCATTTGGCGGATATTGTGCGGTTGGCCTCTTTTCCTCCATAATTGATCTCAAAAGTACTTCATAGCCTTCTTTTATTGTATGTAACCTGCAAAACATGAAAAGCACTAATAAGAGCATTTTGTTATCAATGCTACCATAAAAAATCTACAAGAAAGTAGTTCTTTGAGGCTTAATCATAGTTCAATTCACCTATTATCAACACCCCACACTTAAAGCTTTGCTTGTCCTCGAGCAAGTTGAACCACACTTCTAGGCCTAATCGTTCGATGCATTACCCAGTTTTATGTCACACCTGCCATTATGAAAGAACAACCTAAGCAGTACTACAGCCACACCTCATATGAAGACTGTAATGCCATGCCACACACATGCTTACTCTAGTTACTCTAAATAGAGGTGAAAACTTGCTTTTTCTTCCTGAGTCACATGACCTCACATCACTAAATTGAGAGAAGTTCCACACATATAAAATCAAGCACAAGGAACTATAGATAGAAAGAATTCACTCACTCTCAGCAAAGAACATTCATGTGCCACACAGATACACCATAAGCTTGCCCTTAGTGTACTACTCTACTAATCGAGTTGTTTTAGTCTAAAATCAAGAGGTCTTTATTTGGTTGTAATGTAGGCTAAGTGACAGGTAGGATATATTTGGGTATAGTGACTAACCTCCCTAAGCACTTTTAATACATTCTTCCTTTTATCTGATTTCCATGTTCAGCCGAGTCATCCTTCCACACTTGTTTCATAAGCTACCCCCGCTTTTCTAGGTGCAACTGGCTCTTTTTTCTTGCTATTCACTATTTTAGGACCACCTGTTTACAAGGTCCTTCTTCTATATTTCAATACATATTTTTCTCTCTTTTTTTTTTCAACTACCATTGCACCATTCAAGTATTTTCCTGAATTCCTTATCCTCCTCCCTTCACCCCACACTTTGACTTTTACATGATCTTAAACAATTCAAGTGCTTCTAGGAGGCAAAGGGTCAAACAGTCAAGCTATTCAACACATGGATATAGGTTATTACAAGATTATCAAAGAATCAGGCTTAAGCTCAAAGGGGTTAACTATGGTAATACATACAGGTGGATTTATAATTAGACTGGTTACACAAAGAAATGCCTCAATCATCTCTAAGACCAAACAATTTCTATTTCGCTTTGCAAACACACCGGGCAAGTTCTAGGTATCGCATGCAAGCACAGAATACAGGTATATCCTCACACACACTTGGCATGTAACTCCTTCTGAATTAGTTCATCAACACACTCACATGAGCATTCAAGAAAGACAAGATGTGCACAATTAAGGAATAATTTACGAGTCTACCAACGATCCTAGACGTCGCACCCTCAAGTCTGTTTAGTTATTAGCAAGTGTGCACATTACAGGTTGCATTCTTGCCCTTACCCATCCTAGTCCAAGAGAGTCTTCAGAGTCCTAAAAGTATCAAAGAGAAAAAAAATCTACCTAACCCGGTTCAAGAAAAGCCCTTGGAAAAGAACCGTTGTCAAAAGAAAAACCAAGGGGGAATTACTACACTAACTAAAAATACAAAAAATAAATAAAATCTAAGTGGACTAATTCCTTCAAGAGTACTGTCCAAGTGGTCCGTCCTCAGGAAGAGTCCTTTACCCCTTTTTTTAAATCCGACTTTGACCCTCAAGAGACCCGTCGACAAGTGTTCGTCGTTGGGCCAAGTCAGTTACTTGTAAGATGATTACATCCAATTATATACAACAACACAGCTACAGAATTACAACATACTCAATGTATATGTACACTATAATACAACATAAAAGCAAGTCTCCTACCCCACACTTAAAATAATGGCATGTCCCCATGTCATATCACAAATAAAGGGCATAAGGGTAAGAAGACTTCCCTGAGCATCAGTCCGAGTCGGAGACGGTGCTGGGGTCCACGTGACAAGCTCTCCCCAAAGCACGGAACCACGCCATCATGCGGTTCTCAGACCTGGCCTGTCGCTGAGACATAGCATCCATACGTACATGTAGACCATCGAGCGAGGTGCGAAGGTCTTCCAGCTCCTCCTCCACAGAATGCAACATAGGTCAAGTGGACTATGATCTAGAGAATCCTGCCCCAGTGTGGGGTCGCCGAGAGGATCTGGCTCCGTCATAGGATCTCCTGGAGGGTGCCATGGGTGCTGGGGCGTCATCCTCATCATCAATCTCAATGGTCATGGGTGTATCTCTACTCACTGTGATCCTAAAAGTTCTTAATGGTGTTTTTGCGGGCAAGGCTCCATCTGTAGGACTGGTGGGGACACCCTTTAGCAGACACAATCTCGTTACCAATGAGGGGAAGTAAAACCCCTTAGACTGCAGAGATGATCGAAGGATCATTTCATCACCAATAAGTCGTGCCGCATCAAAGTCTCGCTTGGTGAAAAAGCACCACACCAGTAGAGCCCGTAGGTGGTTCACATCTGTCGTGTTGCTTGTGGGCAAGAACCGACTGCAAATGATGGTGAACTAGTACTTGGCCTCATGTATGAACGACTTGGAGTGGAGGGTAATGTTTTCCTATATCCAGGTTGGTTGACCATCTGCGCATATTATTGCAATCATAGTGTCCCAAGAGTCCCCTTGGGCATCTTGGTAATGATCAATGTCACCATTAAACTGGGGCAACTGCAACACCTGGCGAATCTTCCAAATTGAGGCATCCACTACCTTGTCCCACACAATCACCTCCCGGCCCAAATGTTCCAAGCAGTTCGCATAGAACTCCCGGACTATCATCGGATTAGCCGTCTCAGGCTCATCAAACAAAAATTCCATCTCCCTCCATCGAATTTCCTCATACATGTCTGGACTTTCCATATGGAAGGAAGCCCGGTCAACAGCAATCTCAGGGACAAAGGTTTTGGTGGCCATAGCATGAAATGCGTCCTCTTCCCCCTGAGACTGGAATCTGGTTTCATCATATGTTGGCATGTGGGAAGTGTTTGCCGAGCCTCTGTGCCTTTTTCGGGCCATAGTACCTACAAACAATTCAGGGCAACTATCAGATGCATCCTAACATGTGCCATTCAAATGGTTACTTAGACTTCACTACCCGATGGCACTAAACAGTTTTCATAGGCCAAACAATGCCAGAATACCCAATTACTAGTTGCCCCAAGTGGCCAACCTCTACTACTACCTCACACCACGATCAATTTGTCAATGTCTCCAAATAATACCCCAAACAACCCTTCACAAGTGAAATACGTCAACAACCACCACCACCACCAATTAAGATGAGCACAAAGTGCTCCAAAATCTACAACACACCTCTAATTTTCAGCCATTTAGGCCCCTCCACCAAGCTTCACCCTAAAAAAATTTGTTAGGCCTCCAAACATACTACAAATCCCCCACAAGTTAAGCACAATGAAAACCCAACCATCTCAGTATCAATCATGGCCAAAAGAAGAAAATAATGGAGAAAAATAAAGAAAAAATAAAATTGTTACACTACAACACAACCTAGGGTTAGTGAAAACTAAATTACACTAAGCTAGTTGAAGAAAAGGGAAGAGAGGAGAGGAAGCTTACCTTGGAGATGAATGGAGTGAGTGGAAGAAGAAGAACTTGGAGGAGATTGGGGGTTAGGTTTTTGTGAGGAAGAAGATGAAGGAGAGGGGGATGAGAGAGATGAGAGAAAATAGTGACTGGGGGGGTTTAGTCATATGTTTTAGGGGGAAAAAGAAGTGGGGTAGGGTAGTTAAGAAGGGGGGAAAGAAAAAGAAAGAAAAAAAATTAAAAAATTTCGGAACTTACCTGACCTGGGCACGACCTGGGCTGTCGTGGTCCTACCGCGATTACGCTGGGACCGCGGTAGACCAGGTTCAGAGAAGGTGTTTGACCGCGGTACTACCGCGGTTATGCTGGGACCGCGGTAGACAAGGTTTAGAGGATGTGTTTGACTGCGGTCCAGCCGTGGTTACGTTGGACCACAGTCTGGGCGTTTTTCGGATACTAGTGGCTTTTTTTTAATGAAGTTATACATTACACATACAACAAATTCGTGGGTTGCCTCCCACGCAACACTTGATTTAACGTCGCGGCACGACGCAAGTAGTTGAGCTCTTACTTCTCATTCTCGTATTGGGGCTCTTTTAAATTGGTCACCATTGTATCCCCTTTTTTAGCAACAATTCCAAGGTAATGTTTCAACCTTTGTCCATTGATGGAGAATTTGTTTGTCCCGTCTTCTGACTCAATCTCAACAACTCCACTTGCAAACATTTTCACTACTCTGAATGGCCCAGACCATCGGGATTTTAACTTACCCGAAAACAATCTCAACCGTGAATTATACAATAGTACCATGTCACCGGGTTTAAATTCTCTGTCCACGATGTGCTTGTCATGCATTTTCTTCATTCATTCCTTGTAAAGCCTGGTGCTTTCAAAGGCTTAATACCTAAATTCTTCCAGCTCATGCAGCTCTGTCAGTCAATTTTGTCTAGCTGCTTCAGGATCCATGTTCAATTGTTTTAGCGCCCACCAAGCATGATGGTCTAACTCCACAGGTAGATGACAGGCCTTCCCAAATACCAACTTGTATGGTGACATACCTATTGGTGTTTTGAACACTGTTCTATAGACCCAGAGTGCGTCATCCAGCTTCTTTGCCTAATTAGTTCGGGTGGCATTCACAATTTTTGTTAGTACACTCTTAATCTCCCTATTGGACACCTCAACTTGCCCACTGGTCTGGGGATGGTAGGGAGTATCCACCTTGTGGTGCACATCATACTTAGCAAGTAATTTCTCGAAGGCTCTATTGCAGAAGTGAGTGCCTCCATCATTGATGATCGCTCTTGGTATCCCAAACCGCGTGAATATGTACTTTTTCAGAAATTAGACCACCACTCGTGCATCATTGGAGGGCAAGGCTACGGCTTCCACCCATTTAGACAC
Source organism: Nicotiana glauca (assembly GCA_026770625.1). NCBI lineage: Eukaryota > Viridiplantae > Streptophyta > Magnoliopsida > Solanales > Solanaceae > Nicotiana > Nicotiana glauca. The sequence goes on from MU675766.1 coordinate 33,240, forward strand.
ATAATCCACCGCCACAAGTATGCATTTATTACCGAATGAGCTGACGAAGGGACCCATAGTGTCAATCCCCCAAACATCAAACACCTCTACTTCTTGAATTGGTTTCATTGGCGTCTCATGGCGATGGGAAATGTTTCCCGTCCTCTGGCATTCATTACAATCCTTTACCCTGAGGTGTGCATCTCTAAACACAGTTGGCCAAAAGAATCCGGCCTCCAGCACTTTTGTAGCTGTTCTGACCCCTCCAAAATGTCCTCCATATGCTGATGCGTGACATGCCTGCAAAATTGAAGATTGTTCTATCTCGGGGGCATACCTCCAGATAATGTTATCAACGCATACTTGAAACAAATAAGGTTCATCCTAATAATACATGCGGCAATCACAAAAGAACTTTTTCTTTTGGACAGGTGAAAGGTCATAGGGAACAATACCACAGGCCAGGTAGTTTGCAAAATCTGCATACCATGGCACGTCCTCAAGACTGGCTGCGAGCAACTGCTCATCTGGAAAGGTTTCCAGAATCTCTTCGACCTCGACTAATTTTTTAGCTCCTTCAAGTCGTGATAGATGATCAGCAACTTGATTTTCGGTGCCCTTACGATCACGAATTTCGAGGTCGAATTCTTGCAACAGCAACACCCAACGAATCAGGTGCGGATTAGACTCCTTTTCTTAATGAGGTACCTGAGAGCTGCATGGTCAGTATGCACAATTACCTTGGAACCAATCAGATATGATCGAAACTTGTCAAAAGCAAACACGACTACCAACATCTTCTTCTCCGTCACAGTATAGTTGAGTTATGCACCGCTTAGCGTTCTGCTTGCATAGTAAAATGGGTGCATCAGCTTATTTTTTCTCTGCCCCAAGACTGCTCCTATAGTGTAGTCGCTTGCATCACACATGAGCTCAAATGGTTGCTCCTAGTCGGGCACAACAATGATGGGTGTAGTTATCAACTTCTTCTTCAGTTCCTCAAATGCTAACTTGCAATCATTAGAAAACACAAAGGGCTGATCCTTTTCAAAGAGTTTACATAATGGGTTAGAAATTTCGGAAAAGTCTTTTATGAAATGTCGGTAGAACCCGGCATGCCCAAGGAAACTTCTCACCGCATTGACTGAAGTGGGCGGTGGTAACTTCTCAATCACGTCAACCTTAGCATGGCCGACCTCAATACCTTTTCTGGACACTCGATTTCCCAGGACTATCCCTTCTTGTACCATAAAATGGCACTTCTCCCAATTTAACACCAAGTTTGTCTCCACACATCTTTTGAGCACTCTGCTTAAGTTGTGAAGACAGTCTTCGAATGAATCTCCCACCACGGAGAAATCATCCATAAAGACCTCCATAATATCCTCCACTATATCTATAAAAATGGCTAGCATGCACCGTTGAAAAGTCGCTGGTGCGTTACAAAGCCCAAAGGGCATTCTCCGAAAGGCAAAGTGCCATACGGACAGGTGAAGGATGTTTTCTCTCTATCTTTGGGGGCTATTAATAGCTGATTGTACCTACCCTAAATATCTATCAAGGAAACAAAAATGCGATCTTCCAGCCAGCCTGTCCAACATTTGGTCAATAAAGGGCAAGGGAAAGTGGTCTTTGCGGATGGCGGTGTTCAATTTTTGGTAATCCATGCAGATTCGCCACCCTGTGACTGTACGAGTTGAGATCAACTCTTTGTTTTCATTTTTCACAACAGTCATCCATCCCTTTTTTGGGACACGCTGGACAGGGCTGACCCAATTACTATCAGAGATAGGGAAGATGATTCCCGCATCTAACCATTTGATCACCTCTTTCTTTACAACCTCTTTCATGTTAGGGTTCAGCTTTCGCTGATGTTCCTTAGAAGGTTTGTGCTCTTCTTCCAGAAGAATCTTATGCATACGGAAAGCTGGGTTGATACCCTTTATGTCTGCCATGGTCCAACCAATGGCAATCTTGTTATCATTCAGTACCTGCAAAAGCTGCTCTACCTGCACATCTAGCAAACAGGATGATATAATAACAGGTAAGGTCGAATCAGGGCCTAGGAATGCATACCTGATGTGGTCTGGGAGCGGTTTCAGCTCCAGCTTGGGTGGTTCCTATATTGATGGTTTGGCTGGAGGAGTGACCCTTTTTTCTAGCTCAAGGGACTCGAACTGAGGTTCCCTTGAACAAAACCCCTGGCCTTCCAATGCCATCACCCATTCAACTAATCCTTCTCCATTCATTTCTTCTAAATTTGTCAGTCATGCCTCCAATAGATCCCTCACAGTTATGGCCCTATCATCCTCTTGTAGAATTACATCCGCTGCTTCCACTAGAGAGCAATTTGCATATTCGCTGGGTCTCTTCATTAATTGTTGAACATTGAATATGACTTCTTCATCGTTCAATCTCATTTGAAGTTCCCCAGTCTCACTGTCTATCAGTGCTCTCCGAGTGGCTAAAAATGGTCTCCCCAAAATAAGGGGTATCTCTTCATCCACCTGACAATCCAGAATCACATAGTCTGCAGGGAACACGAACTTCCCCACTTGTACCAGCACATCATCAAGGATACCAGTTGGCCTTTTCACAGTGCGATTAGCCAACTGTAGCAGCATAGAAATCGGCCTGGCTCGGCCGATGCCCAATTTGGTGTATACTGCCAACGGCATCAAATTTATTCTGACTCCCAAATCACATAATGCCTTTACAAATGCATAACTCCCAATGGTGCATGGAATAGTAAAGCTACCTGGGTCGGACATCTTTTGGGCTATCGGTTTTGCCACCACTATGCTGCAGATCTATGTCAGAGTTACGGTGGATAGATCCTGAAAATCAAACTTCCTTGAAATTAAATCTTTCATCATCTTGGCATAACTAGGCATCTCCCTCAAGGCATCCATCAATGGAATATTCAGCTGGATTTGACGCAACATCTCCATGAACTTTTTGTATTGGTCTGCCTTCTTTTGCTTGACCAGTCTCTGAGGGAAGGGTGCAAGGATCACCCTTTGTGCATTGCTTTTTGGGTTCTCTTTGTTAGGAGTTTCTGGCACAAGAGGTGCCACCTGTTCTGCAACTTGTTCGGTCTCCTCTCCTTTGCCTTCTTCCTCCTGACTCTGTTCAACCACTACTTCAGTGTGTTCCGCTGGTTCTTCTTCCTCTAATTGAAATGGAGTAGCTGGTGTAGTATTCTTACTGGCCTGTGCAATTTCCTGCTCTCTATCTAAATCTCTACCATTCCCGAGACTGACTGCCATCAACTGATTCGAGTTTTGCACCTTGGGGTTTATGTTTGTGTCTGCAGGTAAAGTTCCCGAAGGACAGTTGTTCAATGCTATGGACAGCTGACCCAGCTGCGTTTCAATATTCTTTATGGCTGAATCATGCATTGCCAATTTTTCCTGCACTTATTATTTGTCCCAATAAGTTGTTGAAGCATACCCCTGATCTCCATCATGTTGTTATCTTGTTGCTGGGGGAGTGGTTGATAAACCAGTTGCTACTGATTCTGCTATGGATAACCTTGTGGTTTCTGATAAGGCACTGGCACTAATTGGTTTTGAGGGTGCATACCCCCAGGTTGCTGCATATTAGGCATGTACTGCTGATTTTGCTGCGGTCTCCACTATTGTGCTCCTTGTCTCTGGCCCCTATAATTGTTGACATAATTCATATCTTCTCGGACCCCTTGATTTTCACCTTCTCCACTCCACGAACACACATAGGACTGATTAATACACGGTGTACATAGACCTCCATTCGTCGTGTCAACGATGTGCACCTATTTTGTACCCATCTCATCAATCTTCTTTGTCAGTAAGCTCATTTGGGGTAGGAGTGTGGCCATGTTCTCTTCCTGCGAATTGTTGGGATCCAGTGGAACTGAATTCACTATGGGTGCCAGTGTTTCACCTCTAGTCATCCACCCCGCATTTTGTGACATCTTATCAAGGAGAATTTTGAACTCAGTGAATGTTTTGCTTAAGAACGCACCTCCAGCTGAAGCATCCACATTCTCTTTCAAGTTGTCAATTAGACCCATGTAGAATCTCTGGCCGAGCATCTGGTCTGGAATGCCATGATGAGGACACTTCACAAGAATCCCTTTAAATCTCTCCCAAGTTTCTTGCAAAGACTCAGTGGAATGCTACCTATACTGCAATATGTCATCAATCTGCTGTGCAGTCTTGTTAGGCGGATAGAACTTGTTCAGGAACTGCTTGACTAATTCCTCCCAAGTGGTAATAGAGTTGATCGGGAGCGAATTTAACCAAGTCTGAGCTATCCCGGTTACTGAGAATGGGAACAGGAGCAGCTTGATAGCTTCAGGAGTCACATTAGGCTGCCTTTGGGTTATGCAAATTGATAGAAAATTTTTCAAGTGTTGTTGAGGGTCTTCAATGCTTGACCCGGAGAACAGTCCTGTATTCTATAGCAAATGCAGCATGTTGTTGGTGATCTGGAATGTCTCCACTTGAATTGCAGGCACAGCTATGGCAGTGGCCAGATTGTCAGTTGTAGGTTGTGCCCAGTCATAAAGTGTAGCCTCTAGCACAAGAGGTGCCACTCCTCTGACTTCTAAGTTAACTTTCTCATTCATGTTGTTTCCGTTGACGTGGTTCACGTCACCCATGTCAAATTCGAGTTGGTGTGTTGGTTGAGTTTGTTGAAGTCTTTTGTTGGCACGGCTCAATGCCTTAAATATTTTCTCGGGGTCTGAGAGTCCTTCTATTAGTTCTCCAGTCCTCGATAAATTTCTAGGAATACACGTGTTTTCCACAAGATTCCAACCATTAGAATTTCAATGAAAAGATTGGTATAGAGAAAACGGATTACACTTGGAATTTTTGTATTTCTTTCAATTGTAATTGATAACACCGTTAATCCCCTAGCAACGGCGCCAAAATTTGATCACGCTCAACTGAGTCTCGCAAAACACTACGCGGGCGTTGCAAATATAATCCGAGTATTATTGCCCAGAGTCGAACCACAGAGAATTAACCTATCAATTACTACTGTCGGATTCACTAAATTCACACAATCTGTTTTCCTAAACTTTCTGATTCACAAAGGTTGATTTTCTAACAACTAAAGACTGAAAGTAATTAATAACTAAAAATTAACTAAACTTGATGTGTAAACAGTAGAAATAAAGTCTAAGGCAATGGTTTCCCCCGTTGGTAATTTCCTTGGTTGTACATGCCTTATAACTACGATTTAATTGTCTCTAACAATCATGAACTCTCAATCTATCATAATTCTCTCTCAAGTAATTATGATAATCTACTAGACGCACTCTCTCAAGCTACGCTAGCTAATTTCACAATACGGTTCACTTAGATTGCACCCGGGGTTTTGTTATCTCTAATCTAACCCCTAAACCCTCAGTTATGACTCTCGTCTATACTCCGGGAGTGATGTTGTTCATACAATCACCTAAATATGCACTCTCTCTCAAAAAGATACATAATAAATAGGAACGGATAATTGAGGGCCCTTTCAACTAATCCACAATCAAAACATAGATGAACAATTAGAGATTAACAACCAAATCCAATTATATTAATAAAACAACCAACTTATTTCCAACGGGTTCCATCAAAACCTTAGATTAAGGTTTTTAGCTACTCATGACAATTGGGGAATAAAATACTAAAAGATTCATAATCATAAATTGCAAGAAAAATAAAGAAGAATAAGAGTAATGATGTTTTGGGTGATCTCTCACACTTGTTTTTCTTGCCAAAGTAATCTCTAAAATATTACATGCCTCCCTTGGGCGAGTTCTAGTGTTTAAATAGGGTTTTGGAATAAGAATTTTGGAATTTGCACTTCAGTCCCTTAACTTTTCGCCGCCTGTCGCGCTCCTACCACGGTCACGCTAGGACCGCAGCCAAATAACCTCTTTGAATCTGAATCTGAATCTCACCGTAGTCCATCCACGGATATGGCGAGACCGCGGCAATTTATCTCCGGCTCTTGTTTGTGCATTTAACATGGTGCATTTGGCAGATATTGTGCAATTGGCCTATTTTCCTCCATAATTGATCCCAAAAGTACTCCATAGCCTTCTTTTATTGTATGTAACCTGCAAAACATGAAAATCACTAATAAGTGCATTTTGTTATCACTTATACCATAAAAACTCTACAAAAAAATGGTTCTTTTGAGGCTTAATCATAGTTCAATTCACCTATTATCATGCACCGTTAGAATATGGCAGGTGTGTTGCATAGGCCAAAGGGCATCCTTCGAAAGTCATAAATGCCATACGGGCAAGTGAAAGAGGTTTCCTATCTGTCCTCCGGTGTAATGGAGATCTGATTGTACCCAGAGTACCCATCCAAAAATCACAAATGTGACCTCCCTGCCAATCTGTCTAACATCTGATCAATGAAGGGAAGTGGGAAGTAGTCTTTCCGGGTGGCTAGATTTAACTTTCGATAGTCCATGCAAATTCTCCATCCCGTGACGGTTCTTGTAGAGATCAATTCATTGTTATCATTCTTAACTACCGGCATGCCACCCTTTTTAGGAACACATTGAACTGGGCTAACCCAACTATTGTCAGAGATTGGGAAAATGATTCCCGCATCTAACCATTTGATTACTTCTTTCTTCACCACTTCCTTCATATTGGGGTTTAGCCTTCTTTGGTGTTCCTTGGAAGGTTTGTGTCCCTCTTCCAGTAGAATTGTATTCATACAGTAGGCGGGGCTGATCCCCTTTATGTCTGCCATGGTCCACCCAATGGTAGTCTTGCACTCCTTAAGCACTTGCAATAGTTGTTGAGCCTGCACATCTAGAAAACTAGATGAGATAATAATAGGTAATGTGGAGTTAGATCCAAGAAATTCATACCTGAGATGGGCGGGCAATAGCTTTAATTCCAGCTTTGGTGGTTCTTCGATGGATAGCTTGGCTGGAGGAGTTTCTCGATTTTCCAAGTGCAAGGGCTCAAACTCTAGGGTTCTATCCCAGAACCCTCTACCCTCTAACGCCAACACCCATTCTGCCAGATCCTCTCCATTTACCTCATCCACATTCATTAGACATGCAGCAAGGGGGTCCTCAATAGTCAAATTTTCATCATCAATCTCTACAATTACATCCACGGCATCAATAAGAGAGCAATTGGCGAATTCACTTGGCCGCCTCATGGATTTTTGCACATTGAATGTTATTTCTTCATCGTTCAGTCTCATCTTAAGCTCCCCAGTCTCACAATCAATTATAGCTCTCCCCATGGATAGGAACGGTCTTCCTAAAATTATGGGAATCTCTTCATCCACATTACAGTCTAGGATCACAAAATCTGCAGTGAACACAAATTTCCCTACCTGAATCAGCACATTGTCTAGGATTCCAGAGGGTCATTTCACAGTCTTGTCAGCCAGCTGCAACAACATAGAGGTGGGTCTAGCTCTTCCAATGCCCAACCTCTTATAAATTGCTAGGGGCATAAGATTGATGCTGGCCCCTAGATCACGCAGTGCCTTAGCAAAAGCAAAATTACCAATAGTGCATGGAACTGTAAAGCTCCCTGAATCAGACAGCTTTTTCGCAATTGGTCTAGTCACCACTGCACTACAGGTCTGATTAAGAGTAATTGTGACCATGTCTTGGAAATCAAACTTTCGGGACATCAAGTCCTTCATCATTTTTGCATACCTAGGCATCTCCTTCAAAGCTTCAATCAATGGTATATTTACCTGGATTTGCTTTAACATGTCAAAGAACTTCTTGTATTGCTCCTCCTTTTTGTACTTAGCCAGTCTCCGGGGGAAGGGTGCAGGAGGTCTCTTCTTCCCAATCAATTGGGACTGATCTTTATCAGCTGCTACATCAACTACTGGCTCTTGGACTGTTTCAGCTTCTTTCTCAGTCTCATTCTGAATGCTATTTTCTTCTTGAGCAGGTTGGACTGTCACCTCTATCAGTTTCGTTGATTTATCCAGCTCGATGGGCACTGGTGTGAGTGTCTCAGCCTGTCTGGCTTCTCGAGCCCTTTCTTGCTCTACATCCAGATCTATGCCATTACGTAGACTCACCGACATCAGCTGCTTCGGTCCCTGATCTTTTGGATTTATCTGGGTGTCTACAGGTAGTGTCCCATGAGGACGATTGTTCAGAGACATCGAAATATGGCCCACCTATACCTCAATATTTTTTATTGTCGCATCATGTGCATCGACTCTCTCATTAATTTTGGCATTAGACCCAATAACCTGATGCATCATTGCTTCAAGTCTAGCAAACCCATCTTCCTGTCTTCCACCATGCTACTGCTGAGGTGGGTGATACCCCTGCTGCTGATTCTGATTATTGTATCCCTGTGGTCGTGGGTAAGGTGACATATTATTGGGGGTCTCATACCTCTCATGTTCCCAGTGTTGAACTGTGGCTGTGCTGGCCTGTACTGCTGATTTCGTTGACCCCAATTCTGACCACCCTGTCTCTGGCTGCTATAATTAGACACATAGTTCATGTCTTCAGGGTAGTGATGATGATTGTGTTCTGCATTCCACTTATTACCAACTGGCTAACTAATGCAAGATGCTCACAAGTCCCCATTAGTAGTATCGACAATATATACCTGCTATTTCTGCCCTGACTCTTCCACCTTTTTGGTGAGTATGCTCATCTGTGTCAATAAGGTAGCCATATTTTCAGCCATAGAATTGGATGGATCTAAAGGTACTGATTGCACCACTGGAGTGATAGGTGCATTTCCGGTTATCCATCCCAAATTCTATGCCATCTTATCAAGCAGACTCTGGCCATCTCTCCATGTTTTGCTCAAGAATGCCCCACCAGCTAAAGCATCAACAATGTTCTTTACGCAATCTGACAATCCCATGTAGAACCGCTGCCCCAACATTAGATCTGGAACACCATGGTGTGGACATATGACCAGCATCCCTTTAAAATTCTCCCATGTTTCATGCAAAGTTTCCATCGGTCTCTGTTTAAAGCTCAAAATCTCATCAATTTGTTGAGCAGTCTTTTTGGGTGGGTGGAACTTGTTGTGGAATTGCTTGACTAGTTCATCCCACGTTGCTATAGAATTTATGGAGAGTGAATTCAGTCAGGTCTGGGCAGCTTTTGTCACTGAGAATGGAAAATATAACAACTTGATTGCTTCTGGAGTTACATTGGGTTGCCTTTGGGTTTTGCAGATAGACAAGAAATTCTTCAAGTGTTGCTGAGGATCTTCAACTTGTGACCTCGAAAATAGTCCTTTATTCTGCAACAAGTGCATCATGTTATTTGTGATTTGGAATGACTCAAAATGTATCTACGGGACTACTATCACTGTGGATAGATTCTCAGCTGTGGGTTGTGCCCAGTCATTGAGAGCATCCTCTGGCACTATTGGAACTCCTAGGTTTTCCTGGTTATCTCCCATGATTGTTTCGAATTGTGCAGTTGTTGGTTGTTGTTTGTTTTTTCGGTTGGCCCAATTCAAAGCCTTGAAAACTTTCTTGGGATCTGATAATGCTTCTAACACTTCACCAGATCTCGATGAGTTTCTAGGCATGCACCTGTATAACCAAGTCAACAAACGTCAAAATTTCAATTTAAAAATTGGGTATAGAGAAAACTGACTACACTAAGAATTTTTCTACTTCTTTCAATTGTAATTGATAACACCGTTAATTCCCCAGAAACGGCGCCAAAATTTGATCACGCCAAACTATGCCTTATAAAAGGACACGCGGACGTTGCAAATATAACCTGAGTATTTAAGCCCAGAGTCGAATCCACAGAGAATTAACCTATCAATTACTTTTGTCGGACTTACTAAATTCTTTAGAATCAACTTCCCCAAACGTTGTAAACAATAGTTGATGGTATTTGTAATAACTAATATTGAAAGTAAATAAACAGTTGTAAACTAAATATGCTTGGGTTGTAAACAATAATGACAAGGTTCTAAGGTAGTGATTTCCCCTATTGATGGAATTCCTTCCGGTTATGTTTCATATAGATTCACCAAAACATCTCTATCAATCATGAGCACTTTTTTTACCATAAATCTCTCCCCGAATAACTACGATAATTTACTAGACACACTCTCCCGAGATACACTAGCTGACTTTGTTTATTACAGCTCACTTTAGATTGCACCCAAGGCTTCGTTATCCCTAATTCCGCCTTTAAACCCGCAGTTATAGATCCTTCTTATACTTTGGGAGTGGTGTTGTTCAACAATTACCTAAATATGCACTCTTTCCCAAGTTATGTACAATAAATAGGCATAGCTAATTGAGGATCCTGTCAATTAACTACAACAAACACGTAATTGAACAAATAGAGATTAATTTGCAACTATATTAACATAATAAAGAGGTTCATCCTTCAATAGGTTCCATCAAAACCTTAGACTAAAGTATTTAGCTACTCATAACAACGTAAAGATAAACTTCGAAAATATTCATCATGGAAAACTCCAGGCAAAAGAAGAGATAAAGAACTATGATATTTTTGAGTGATCTCTCACACTTGTGTATCTTGCAAAAATAATCTCCAAAACAAGCCCAACCTATCTTGGGCGAGTTTCTACACCTTATAAGGGTTTTACAAAAAGTTTCCCCGAATTTACACTTTGACCCCTCGAATTTCTGGGTTTGGAACAGGCCGCCGCGGCGACCGCGGTGCTGACCACGGCACACTCTGCCTCTAACCGCGGCGCGGAGCACGGTGGAAACCGCGGGGTGCACTGTTTGGCCTTCAGTCTCCGCATTCCTTCTCTTTTTGCTCTTTTGTGTTCGGGTACTTCTTGAGTGGGTGTTTTCTTCACGTTATTGACTCTAAACGCTTCATTTTGCTTCCTCACATCTTGTATTCCCTACGAAACCAAATAGCATCAATTAATGGCAACTTACATTACAAAACAACAACAAAACATGGCCAATTATGGCGTAAATAACAACTATATAGCCTATTATCAGGTTATAATTGCAATTATATGCAATTTAGCCTTAAAAATACCAAATAAACTTGTAAAAATATGCAAAAATCATCTTAGTTATATTTTGGTGTAAATATGAGAATGGAAATAAATTATTAAAAAAAAGTGATAATTTTGAGAGCAATTATTGGATTTTATACTGCTAAAATAGACAATAAATTGATTTTAAAAATCTTTAAAATCGGGAAAAAAATACCAAAATTCTTGGGCATGCTTATATATGCATACACATGCTATTTTGAAAGTATTTTGAGTATAAAAATATATAAGGAAAAATTGGGTATCAACAGCTATCCCTTTTTACCCGAGAAGGATGAAAGAGTTGTCGGGTAAAGATATAATGGCCAGTTTTGACCGAAATAAAGAATTTGAAAAGTTTTGACCGAGCTCTGTTTCCTGAGCTGCCTACATATCCCTTGTCTTACAGGAATCAGTCCATATGTAGTTCAGGGTCCATTGACAGAATATGCCGATAGAGGGTTTTGAAAAGAACGGACGCGATGTTTAGATTGTGAAAGGTGGTTGAAGTCTGATAGGTCGCGGGAACTGGAGCGGGATCACTCCTGCTGAGACGATAATTGATATCTGGTGTACCTAAAAATGAATAATACCACATATGTTGTGCATAAATTTAAACATGATGCAAGTTCCCGTTGGACCATGAATGTTGTCTTGGGACGGTTAGGATGACGTCCTCAGACCATGACGTCCTGGGCCATAAAGCGTATAATTAAGGATTCGCAGGCAATGAAATGATGTTCTCGGGCTATGATGATGATGCCTTCGTACCATGACGCCTTGGAATAACGATATTCAAAAGATAAAAGTGGTCTTCAGTCCATGGCATGGCGTTCTCGGGCTATGCAAATGGTGCCTCCGAAAAATGATGCCTTTGGACAATTTGCGATCTTTCAACCCATGAAATACAGAAGGTGGCGATCTTTCAACCGATGCAAGATGTAAATGAAAGGTGGCGATATCTCAGCCGATGCAAGATTTAAATAAAGGTGGTGATATCTCAGCCTATGCAAGACGTAAACGAAAGGTGGCGATATTTAAGCCGATGTGAGATTTAAATAAAAGTGACGATATTTCAGCCATGCATTATGTAAATGAAAGGTGGCGATATTTCAACAGATGCGAGATTTAAATAAAAGTGGCGATATTTCAGCCATGCAAGAGAGAAAAGTGGCTATATTTCAACCGATGCAGAATTTAAATAAAGGTGGCGATCTTTCAGCTGGTGCAAGGTTTAAATAAAGTGGCAATATTTCAGCCATGCAAGATGGCGATAGAGCTTAGTCTCGGAAGGAAGAAAGGTAGCCTTATATAATGCAAGAAATGCAGATGGAGGTAGAGCTTAACCTCGGAAGGCAGAAAGGTGGCCTTATGCAATGTAAGAAATGCAGATGGAGGTAGAGCTTAACCTCGGAAGGCAGAAAGGTAGCCTTATGCAATGTAAGAAATGCAGATAGAGGTGGATCTTAACCTCGAAAGGCATAAAGGTAGCCTTATGCAATGTAAGAAATGCAGATGGAGGTAAAGCTTAACCTCGAAAGGCAGAAAGGTAGCCTTATGCAATGTAAGAAATGTAAAAACCGAGTAGTAGTAGTAATATTCCTTAGCTGATAGTTTTATAGCTGATAGCTATATTGCTATATTGCGGTTGCTGGGGGCAGCGTGTACGGATAGCAATTGTGAATAAGTAATGGTTCTTGAGAGTTGTATTCCTGAGAAGTATGGGTGTATAAATATATCTGCTGATTTTGTGACTTGGGTGCCTGCATCCAAAGAAAAATCGTGAGTTTTGTAAAAGGGGGAAGGTTAGTTCATCTTCCCATAGACTTCTCTTGTCCTTCTTGGGCTCCTATTTTCATCGGGGTAGCGTCGCTAAACAAAGCAAGTTTGATAGTAGCCATGTATGATTTAGTAAAAATGTAAATACATAATCAAAGATAATAATTTTCTTTTATTAGATAAACCGACGACTACGATGCGGTTCAAGATAATGCAACCTCTCCTGCTCCGAAATTTTGAGGGTCTTCCTCAAAATTCTGCCACAGTTTACTGGGCTAGTGCTTCTGGCGGCTACGTGCGACAACTAGCTGAAAATCAACTTCGGAATTTTGAGGGTCCTCTTCAAAATTCTGCCCCAATTTTCGATAGTGGGGGAAATGAAAATTTTATTGTATTGTGACCGAACCCATAGGGCTGCCTACGTATCCCCTCTTAAATGGGAATCAGGTCAGACGTATTTAATTACATCATAAAGAAATCATAAATGGCTACACATAGTAACGCTTCATTGCATCTGAATTGATTGGCTTCGGCCAAACTTCTCCGTCCATTTCTGTAAGTATGAGGGCTCCTCTGGTTAGAACCTGGTGAACCATGTACGGACGTGCCAGTTGGGAGAGAATTTTCCTTTGGCTTCATCTTGATACGGAAAAATCTTCTTTAACACCAGCTGCCCTAGTGTAAACTATCTTGGCTTAACTCTTTTGTTGAAGGCTCTAGACATTCTGTTCTGATACAATTGACCATGGCAAACTGCATTCATTCTCTTCCCATCTATAAGAGCTAGTTGCTTGTAGCGACTTCTTACCCACTCTACATTGTCAAGTTCTGTTTCCTGTATGATCCTCAAGGAGGGAATTTCTACCTCGACTGGGATGACCGCTTCTGTACCATAAATCAACATATATGGAGTTTCCCTGGTTGATGTTCGAACTATGGTACGGTATCCCAATAAGGAAAATGATAACTTCTCATGCCACTGCTTATGCTTTTCTATCATTTTCCTTTGTATCTTCTTGATGTTCTTATTGGTTGCTTCTACTCCATTCTGAGGTCTGTAGGCTGTAGAATTCTTGTGTTTGATTTTGAATGTTTCACACATTGCTTTCATCAGGTCGCTGTTGAAATTGGAGCCATTATCAGTAATGATTGACTCTGGGATGCCAAACCGGTAAACGATGCGGTCGTGGACAAAGTCTGCCACGACTTTCTTAGTCAGTGCCTTGTATGATGCTGCTTCAACTCATTTGGTGAAATAATCAATTTCCACTAGAATGAACCTATGTTTGTTTGATGCGGCAGGCTCAAAAGGTCCGATGACATCCATTCCCCAAGCGGCGAACGCCCATGGCGAGCTTGCTGCGTTAAGCTTATTAGAAGGAACTTTTATCATATTTGCATGTATCTGACAGTGATGGCACTTTCGGACGTACCTAATGCAGTCTGTCTCCATAGTCATCCAAAAATATCCTGCCCGAAGTATCTTCTTTGCTAAGACAAAACCGTTCATATGCGGACCGCAGGTCCCAGCATGAACTTCTTCTAATAACCTGGATGCTTCCTTTGCTTTGACACACCTTAGTAATCCCAAATCGGGAGTCCTCCTGTACAGGATTCCTCCAGTATGGAAGAAGTTATTAGATAACCTCTGAAGTGTGCGCTTCTGAGTTGGATTTGCAAGTTCTGGGTATTCTCCATTTGTCAAATATTCCTTGATATCATGAAACCAAGGTTTTTCGTCCGCTTCTTCCTCGATATGAGCATAATAAGTTGGTTGATCATAAATCTTTCCCGGGATAGGATAAATGAAATTCTTATCTGGGTGTTGGATCATAGATGATAAGGTGGCCAATGCATCGGCAAACTCATTTTGGACCTAGGGAAAGTGCCGGAACTCTGTCTTTGTGAACCTCTTTCTCAACTCCTAAAGATGATACAAATATGGGAGTATCTTGGAATTCTTAGTTGCCCATTCTTCTCAGACCTGATGTATAAGCAGGTCAAAATCTCCGATCACTAGCAATTCTTGAATGTTCATGTCGATGGCCAACTTGAGCCCTAAGATGCAGGCTTCATATTCGGCCATGTTGTTGGTGCACGGGAACCTGAGCTTGGCAGATAGTGGATAGTGTTGACCTGCTTCTGACACTAAAACTGTTCCTATACCAATTCCCTTGAAATTTGTTGCTCTATCGAAAAACATTCTCCAACCATCATAGGATTCTGCAATATCTTCTCCTATGAATGATACCTCTTCATAAGGAAAATACATCTTTAGAGGTTCGTATTCTCCATCCACGGGATTCTCGGCAAGATGATCCTCCAAGGCTTGTCCTTTGATTGTTTTCTAAGTTACATAAACAATATTGAATTCACTTAGCAAGATTTGCCACTTGGCTAGCTTGCCAGTGGGCATGGGCTTTTGAAAGATGTACTTCGGCGGATCCATTCTTGATATGAGATAAGTAGTATAGGCACAGAAATAGTGCCTCAGCTTCTGAGCTACCCAATTCAGAGCATAACAGGTGCGTTTTAATAGCAAATACCGGGCCTCGTATGGAGTGAACTTCTTGATGAGATAGTATATGGCCTGCTCATTTCTCCTTGTTTCGTCATGTTATCCCAAAACACAACCGAATGCCCCATCCAATACAATAAGGTAGAGCAATAGAGGTCTATATGGTTCAGGCGGAACCAAAACTGGCAGCATTGATAGGTATTCCTTGATTCTGTCAAAGGCTTTTTAGCAATCGTCAGTCCATTTGGTTGCGGCGTCCTTCTTCAACATTTTAAAGATCGGCTTACAAATGACAGTGGATTGAGCTATGAATCGGCTAATATAGTTGAGTCTCCCCATGAAACTCACCACATCCTTTTTGTTCTTTGGAAGTGGCAATTCTTGAATGGCCTTAACCTTTGATGGGTCCAATTCTATCCCTCAACAACTCACAATGAACCCAAGTAGCTTCCCAGCAGGAACCCCGAATGCATATTTTGTGGGATTCAGTTTTAGATTGTACTTTCTTAGTCTGTTGAAGAATTTCCTTAGATATTCCAAGTGGTTAATGGATTTCTTGGATTTGTTGGTGACATCGTCTACATACACCTCTATCTCTTTGTGTATCATGTTGTGGAAAATAGTAGTCATGGCCCTCACGTAGGTGGCCCCGGCATTCTTTAACCCAAATAGCATCATCTTGTATTAATACATCCCCTATGGCGTAATGAAAGCCGTTTTCTCCGTGTCTTCCTCATCCATATATATTTGATGATATCCAGCAAAACAATCAACGAATGACTTCAGCTCATGCTTGGTGCAGTTGTCAATCAGAATGTGTATGTCTGGCAAGGGGAAGTCGTCTTTCGGACTGGCTCAGTTAAGATCCCGGAAGTCGACACAGACTCTAACCTTCCCGTCCTTCTTCGGCACTGCCACAATATTGGCTAACCATGTTGGATACTCTACTACCCTGAGAACCTTGGCTTTGACTTGCTTGGTGACCTCTTCCTTTATTTTCAATCTCATGTCCGGCTTGAACTTTCTAAGCTTCTATTTCACTAGCGGACAGGCGGGATCAATCGGTAATTTGTGAGCCACAATGGACGTGCTTAGACCAGTCATGTTGTCATATGACCATGCGAATATATCCTCATATTCCCTTAGAAATTTTGTGTACTCCTCCTTTTCTGATGGTGACAGATGAACACTGATGCGTGTTTCTTTGACATTTTCTGTATTTCCTATGTTAACAACCTCAGTCTCGTCCAAGTTGGACTTAGGTCTATTCTCAAAATCCTCAACCCCTTTAATGACCTCGTCTGGTATATCATCCTCTTCTGAGTCTATATCTATTTGTTGCGTTGTATCGTTGCAAGTCACAATCATCGGTTCATCAAGATAAGCAATAGTAATGCTGTGTAAATAAAGTAAACGATAGAGAAAATAATAAGAGTGAGATTTATGAGAAATTGAAATGTTTTGATAAATTTCATAATTGTTTTGAACATTGAATCTCTTATTTTGAAAAAAAATGCGGAAAGAAAGTCAACTTCGAAAACATAAAAGGTAATGCATGGTGCTTTGTTTTTGCCTTGCTACCCCGAAACTTTTCGGGCCCTGGTGGTTCTGATGGGCCAATTTTTAAGGCGTGCTTCTCAACTTACAGTTTGTATAGAAGGGCCTTCCTCCTCAAAAATGACACAATAGTGCATGTTGTCATCTTCCAAAAATATATTTCTCATTGCCGCCAATGCTTCCTTTTCTTTTGACCCATATATGATATCTGCTAGCTGGAAAGTCTGCTCCAGGTGAGGTATCGGATGCTCCAGTGGGTAGTAGGGACTGCGCCATGGTGGAGACCAGTGGTTGAACTCCTCCCAAGTGTATTCATATTCCAAACCAAAAGTGGTACCATGTTTCTTCAGCTTGATAAGTTTGGAGATTCCCTGGAGGTTCTTGCCGAATCCCTTGCCAGGTTCATATCTGCTCCAATTTAGTATACTTTCAATCTTGTTATCCCACCATTTATCCTTGTCTATGGCGTTGACTCACTCAATGTGATGGTAAGTTTCTCCTCCTATTTTCCTTCTTCCTCCGATTACCGGGATGGTTTGGCGACTGTATATGGGATTGGTACCATCGTCGTAGAGATAACCTCTTGGTGATCCCACTCAAATTTTACTACCTGTTGTAGGGTTGATGCTACAGCTCCAGCGGCATGAATCCAGGGTCGTCCCAATAACAAGTTGTAAGATGTTGTGACGTCGATCACTTGAAAGCCAACGTCGAACCAAGTTGGTCCCATCTGCAGACACAAACTGATCTACCCAATTGTCATGCCCCAACCTCGGGAGGCGCGAACGGTGCTCAATCAAGTGAACCCGACTGAGCAAGCCTAACCGAACACTTTCTGCCCCAACTCAATACAAATATGGAACTCATGCCTTTAATTTATTTAGACGATAATATACGGTGTATACCACATTACTTATTCATTTTATATCATAAAAATTTACCGTGCATAAGCTAGCTTCAAGGATTCTATTAGAGTTACAGCTTAAGGAGTTCACAAGTTTAGGATCACAACGTATACATATAGTAGACTCCCCGAACCCCCGTACATAACCCACACTAGTGTCTTTGGAACCTCTAAGGATACAACAGATAAGCATGACTATGCCGGCAATAAGGCCCCGGCTATACCTCAAAAGTGAAAAGCTGTAAATGACAAAAGGTGCATCATATAGCCTCGTGGAAGAAAAGGGGCTCACCGAGACTTCGAGTAGAAAAATGCTCCGCTACACACGGTCGGTACTATCCGCTATGGAGCCACCTACAATCATAACACGAATGTAGCGCCCCCGGCAAAAGAGACGTCAGTACATTTGAATTGTACTGGTATGTATAACTAAACACCATTTTACTAGAAAGAACTATCAAATAAATACAAGCAATTAATACGGGCAAATCAAGAAGCAATTCATATAATCTTTCATACAATTTCCACAACATAGATCAGGGCATATCTATCACATGTTCACCACTGTCCTCAATACCACCGCTATCTTGAGCGGAGTCCGGTCATGACCCGACCGGCTACGTCACCTCATTGGAGGCATTACTCTCAATCAACAATTCATTTCCGTCATCCGAAATTCTACCCACCATGTGTGCGTCATGGTGTCCGATCATGGCCCGATCGGCTAGTTTGCCTTACCTAGGCATTACCCTTTTCTCTCATTAGTCATCACATCCGAATCTTCATTACACATATATCATATCAATTTCCTTGGCACTCAGGGCCACCATTGTCCCATCGTCTTCCATTTTATATATATATTCGCATTGCAAGTTTGTGATCATAGGCATATACTAAGAACAATTCAAGTTACCATCACAAGAAGGTGAACACATAGCTAGCATGAATAACTCTCCACTACGATATTGGCCTATAGCCCAAGCATTTCAACACACAATTATATTTTCTTATCTTTCTCCAATTATCAAGAATGGTATGTTACACACATTGAGGCACATCCGTCATGTAAACATGTAGATAATTGCAAATCAATTAACACACAGCAACAATCAGTACATTCACCAATACGACCTTACCACACATTCGTAAGCACCAACGGAGCTCGATTTCTAATAAAAGAGGGTTTTAGCCATACATACCTCAATAAAGCTTTTCCTTACTCTTTTAGAATTTCAGGAACTCTTAGCACTTCGATCTATTGAGTAAGAATTACAAATTAAATCAAGAATTAGAGATGAAACTGAAGTTCTAGCTTGGTTCGAGCATATCATCAAACACTAAAGGTGCATTGTGATCTTAGCCCCTTTTTGTGAGGAATTTCTATCATTTTATACCCCCAACTGCCTTCTTTTTAGTTTTCTACCTTCCAATATCCTATGGTTTGACATGCAGGTAGAGAATATCATTCTTATATTCTTAAATTACTTTTCTACTGGCCCATGTATCTAAGTGTAGAAATAGGAGCTATGGTTATGAATCTTACCTCCTGGGAATGAAAATTTAGGTGTCTTCACTTGATATTCTTCAATGTTTTAGCAAGGATCAAGGAGAATTTGATGGGTAACACTTTACCTTTTGAAACCCTCTCTCTCTAAAAATCTCAGAAAATATGCTTAAAATGAGTTATAATGTCGATTATATCGATAGGGAGGTCGGGTTAAAAATTTGAAAATTGGAGCCCCGAGTCAAATATGCAGTCGCATTTGCGATCGCAGAGTAAACATGCAGTCCGCATAATGGACAGCAAAATGCTCCCCAAAAACTAAACATTCTGACTCAGTCTGCGGTAAGAATGCGGTCTGCATTAATGTTCTACGGTCGCAAAGTGCACCGCAGAACTGACCCTCGCAAAATTCAAAGGAAAATCTGTGATGACTATACGGTCTGCATTTTGATTATGCGACCGCATAACTGACTTCAATTTTAACCAACATTCTGCCTCACTCTGCGACATGTATGCGGCCCGCATTTCGATTATGCGGCCCGCATTTCGATTATGCGACCGCATTCTGAACCGCATTTCTTGCATTTTTTTGGAAACTTATTTTCGACTTTTTTTAATGCATTATTCACTCCAAAAAGGTCCGTGCCTATGAATTGTTAACACAAGCTCCTAACTTGGCACCACGGAATCTGGGTTTTTGAGTAGGGATTTCACGGGGCCTTACACCAATAGTGGACCTTATCCATCGAAAGCTTTAACATTGATGGATCCATCCTTGATCTCATGCAGGCTCTTTCCCAATGTTCTAAGAGTCACCAATGGACAAATATTGAGGCTGGACCCTCCGTCAACCACATAGTGATGTGTAGTGCCTTGTTTTGGCTTAGCCCTTCTGGTGGCAGCTCATCTTTGTGGAAAATAATTTTGTGACTCTCCAATACTTTCCCTACCATGTTTGCCATTTCTCTTCCAGTTATGTTGCTGGGTATATATGCCTCACTCAGTATCTTCAACAAGGCATTCTTATGTGCATCGGAGCTTTGTAGTAGAGCTAAGATGGAGATCTGTGCCGGTGTTTTATTCAGTTGATAAATGACTGAGTAATCTTTGCCTGTATCTTCCTCCAGATATCATTGGGCCCAGTTTCAATAGGCCGTCCAGAGGCCTGCGTACTTGATTCAGCTAAATGTTCTGGAGTATAAACCCTACCAGTTCTTGTCATACCCTGTGCTGCAATTGCTTCTCCAGATTTGGTTTTCCCATTCCTTATTGCCTCGGCAGTGTAATCCCAAGGAATGGCCTTCGTATGGAATGGTGCTATGGTTTACATAGCTACTGGAATAGGTACCCTTGCTTTGGGAGGTAATGCAGCAACTTCAAATGGTACAGGTGCCTTTGGGGATCCAAACTCAACCTCAATCGGTCCCGACGCCTTTACAAAAGAAGGTGCCTTGAACTCAAGTGGTATGGACATGTTCACTTCAGCATCTCCAGAAGGCTGGATCTGGAATACAATCAGATTAAGTATGATAGTTGGTTTCTTTGGCTCGTCACCTTCAGCGATTAATCTGACCGACCCTTCGGGGTCCCAATCATCCTCTATCTCGATCATATAAACACCTCCACATTTGTGTTCAGGAAGAGGGTTATTGCGGTCATTTGGAGTAGGCTCCTTTGCCATAATGATCTTGTTGTCAATCAAAGCCTGAATCTTGTCCTTCAGGGAGCGGCACTCATCAATGGTATGCCCCTTCATGCTGGAATGGTATGCACAGGTTTTGTTCGGGTTGACCCATTGGGAAGGATTTTCTAGAGTTATGGTAGGGATAGGAGTGAGGTAACCAGCAGCTTTAATCCTTTCATACAACTGGTTGATTGGTTCAACAATGGCAGTGTATTTTTTGGGAGGTCTGCGGTCGAAGTTTGGTCTTGATCTAGGGAAATTTTGGTGAGTTAATTGATAGTGAACTTGTTGGGTATTGTAGGCTTGGTAGACGTGTGGGGGTTGGGAGTATTTTGGTGATGTAGGCTGGTATGTGAGAGGTGGAGATGATTGGTAAGTAGGTGGTGGAGCTTGGTAGGAAGGCGAGGGTGCTTGGTAATTTGGGATAGGTTGATATGTGAATGGGTAGGTTTGGTATTTGTCTGGGGAATTTGTCCTCTGTGCAACCATTACGGCACTCACAACCCTTTTCTTGGATGCGCCACCAGACTGTAAAGCCTTGTTGGTAGCCTGCAAAGCCTCAAGGTTTGTGTCCATGCCACTTTTCATACCTTCCTCGATCCTCTCCCCTAGTTTGATGATATCGAAAAATTTCTGGCCTTCGATCAACATCAACCTCTCATAGTACTGTGGTTCTTGAGCCCGAATAAAAAACCTGTTCATTTGTTCTTCTTCTAAGGCCGGCCTGACCTTAGCGGCTTCTGATCTCCAACGAATAGCATACTCGCGGAATGTCTCTGTGGGTTTCTTCTTTAAGTTCTGGATGTAGAACACATCTGGTGCATTCTCTATGTTGAATCTGAATCTGTCCATAAAATCAGATGCCATACTTACCCAGTTCGACCACTTCTTCGGGTCTTGGCTAATGTACCAAGATAGTGCATCCTCTTTCAGATTTCTCATAAAGAGCTTCATGCGAATCTTTTCATCCCTTCCGAATTCGACCAGCTTGTAGCAGTATATCCTCAAATAGACTCGGGGATCCCCTATGCCATCAAACAGCTCGAACTTGGGAGGTTTGTACCCCTCAAGAAGTTCGACATCTAGCTGAATGCAAAGGTCCTTATAATTCAACCCCTCGATACCTTTGTTTCCTTTGACACCCTGGACTCGGCTAGTCAGCTTCTTGAGTTCTGCGGCCACGTTCCTGATAAGAGAGTCTTTGTCATCAGACTCAGGTGTGCTTGAAATTGGTTGAGTATAGTGTGGCATGGTTTCCACATAGATAGGAGTGTTGCGGAGATGATCATTTGTGGAGTTTAGTGGTTCTGGGATGAGCAGTGGGGGGTTGCTTGAAGTGTGGTGTCACACCTCCTTTTTACTTACTACACCCCGTGAAGGGTATAATAAAAGGAGTTTTTCCAATTATAGGACAACCAAAATGGGATTCGTTTATTAAGAGATTCAGAGTCGCCACTTGGGAGATTTATGGTGTTTCAATTCACTGATTGGAATCCCGAATCGAGGGAAAGGTTTGACTCTGTATTACAGTCGCAAACCAGAATCCAGATAAGGAATTCTGTTAATCCGGGAGAAGGTGTTAGGCATTCCCGAGTTCCGTGGTTCTAGCACGGTCGCCCAACTGTTATATTTGGCTTAAATTATTTGATTTTAATACATGTTCTAACTTATGTGCCTTCTATTAGTAACTCACTCTTATTTTTATTTTTATAAGAGTTGCAACATCATGAAAATGCGTTTCGAACCACGTCTCACCAGTGCACCCATGGTTGTCAACACATTTCGACTCGTTGAGATTTGGATTTGAGTCACATAAATGTGCACCCGTATTAAGAAGGTAAAATTATTAAAACGTGCCTAAAGTGACTAACGTGCTATTATCTTTGGAGAAAACCGTGAAATTCGCTATACGGCCTATCCCGAAGTCTAGGTATTTTAGTATAACATTTATCGAGGGCCCGCAATTTATGTATTTTGTTTAGCTAGGCTCATCTCGTTTTATTGTTTAAAGGCCAATCTTAAAGTGGACTATGATTTTCTATTCTATTTTGTGTCTAGTAATTAAAGAAAAGTCCTAATTTAACATTGTTTAAGAATTATTGTACTTGGGTCCATGCGCCCACATGAAACCAGATCCTTAATCATTTTGGGCCTTGCATGCAACCCACATAAGAGACCACTAATCAGGTATGCCCGAAGGGCAGGCCAATCGCGGGCCTGGACTGGAGGGTGTCTCGACTGAAAGCTGCAGGCAGCCATTTGGGCCTAGCAGTCGAACCCAGTAAGATAACTTCCCCTAGCAACTTATAGTTAAACTTAGCTAATAGAGACGTTTTGAATTTCAAATCCATTCAGTTATGGGAATTCAACCTAAACACTCACTAATTACAATTCAATTCAACAAGGCAATTTATTATTCCAGCTATTTGCATGTTTCTGATTTTATATTGAAGCCCTATGTGACTACTTTTGAAAATTGAAGTCTCAATCATGGAATCAAAATACACTTACAATACACACAATACTAACAATCTGATTTTATATCCAACGACATGAAAAATTTCGTTTATGTATTTACCTATTCGAACATTCAATTGCTCATAAGTACCATCCTTAGGACCATATCAAGCTAGCAATATCACAGTCCACAGATTAACAATAGTCTCAGTCCTATTATTACATGTCCAACACGAATTAATCATTCCAAATGAAAACAAAGAAAACTGTATATGAACTAAGGCAATAACAAAAATGCTTGCACTTCAATTTCTCTTTCAATTTGATTTTATTCAGCTTGCAATCGCATACATCACTCAACAGTGGAGATAAGTACCTGAAATAGCAATGAAATGGAAGAGAGGAGATGGATCAGCAGCAGTAACACACAGCAGATCACAGCAACCACATATGTGAGTTCAAACAACACCAATCAACCCAGTTTCAGCCCAGAAATATATTTATCAGTCCAGGAAGAGTTCAGAAATGTTTTAAAATCAACAAGGTCAATAGATCAAGCCAAAACAGATTCGAATACACCCAAATAACCTTCAAATTAAACCCAGAAACATATCTTAGCAACACAGCCTCTAAATTGATCCAAAACTGTTTCGATTGAACCCAAAATCCACTTGTAAATAGACCAGATACACGGTTGAGCTTCAGCTATCAGATATTGAGCAAAAATGCAAATCAACTACCTAAAACTGGAAATCAGCTAAGAGATTGAATGGAACAGTACTGTCTTTGTGGTTTTCTCCTATTTTTCTGTTTTTGTTTGTTTTTTTTTTTTTTTTGAAGATTTCAGAAATTTGAAATTCAAAATAAAAATTGAAAACTGATGGGATAACTTCAGATATGTGTAAACTTAGAGAGATTTTTGATGGGGGGGGGGGAATTTTGGAGGCTCCAAACTTGTGTGTTAAGGCACTATTCATTGCCTTTTATAGGCAAAATGAGGGCAGCCCTCAGATTTTGTATTTACCCTCTAGTCCATATTTTATTTATTTATTCAATCCCTTATTCCTTAACTTGTTACCCAAGTTAGTACCCTAAATTTATTAAAATCTTACCTATGCCCTATTCTAGAAAGATCTAGGAAATTCTAACTATTTCTACAGCATTCATGTATCTTACTAGTTACCCAAAATACCCTTGAACCCATTTGAATTTATTACATTAGTCTAACCCACCCCAACTCCCACCTATGATTATCTAACTGCTAACTATAGTTAACTAACATGTTCCAGTAATCCAAACAATCATCAAGCTAACTGACTACTGCAATGAGGTGAACTTAAATTGACAAAACATATATCTAACAAGATTTGAAACCAGAAAACAAGACTAAACTAAAAAGAAAAATCAATAAGCACGAATTCATACCACCCTTAATACTTAATCAGGATCAAAAAAGAAAATAGGGGAAGTATCTACTAGTAATCAAACATTTGAACTGAACTCTATTCTTAACTAAAACCATCGGAGATGAATCAGAAAATCATACCATCAACACATAATGAATCCCAATTTAATAAAAGCATACTATCAATCAGACTATGATTAAACAAAATAAAGTGAATTAAAGCCTAATCAAACGAACAATCAAACGCGACTTAGAACACAAGATAGAACAAAATCAAATGCAACTTCAAACTGAAAATCAATCTATATGAGAAAGCACAATCCGATCCTAAATTGAACTCTTAAATCCATAAAACTACACAAGAATTTCAAATGAAAACTAACAATAACAGTAAAAAAAAAATAAGAAACTGAAAGCAAAGAAAAGAAACAAAGCAGGACTCACGGCTTGAAATTTGATTCAAAATTTGAGCGATCTTGGTGATATTCGAATCTCGCCAAGAGTCGATTCTTCACGAAGAGAATAGGGAGACTGTGTAGTACCGATTTGGTAGTTTTTAGAGCAATTAGGGTTTCTGGCCAACTTTGACTTAATATTCGAGCCATTCAACTGATATTTGAGGACAAACGGTTGTGGATTTGGGTTGAGGGAGTTGAGGAGATTCGGTTGTGTAGATTTGGTCGGATTTGGACAACTTTGTGTCTTGGCCGGAGTTTTTTCAATCCAATATTTGAAGGTTTCGGCTGTGATTCGAGGAAAAAGGGCATTGGATTCGGAGAGAGGGAGAGACGGAGAATCTAGGGTGTATTTTTGGAGGGGAAAGGGAGCTGTCCGCCACCGTGGGCGATTTTTTGCGGCGGAGCCGGTGAGGTGAAGAGAGGTACGAGGGAGATGATACGTTGTCTAGGGTTAGTGAATATTTTTTGGATATTTTTATTTCATCAACGAGATGGAATCACGGCCGTTGGATTAGATTAACGGATGGCCCTGATTCAATTGACACGATGCGATGTCGTTTTTTGGGGGGATGAGGAACCAGACCGAGTAACTGGGAGATTGGGATGTGGACTGAGAGGTATGGGTCCGGTTTGGGCGTGTATGTGTCTGGGCTAGAGTTAATTACAATGGCCCAATTTGTATTTAACTAAACAATACCTCTATTTCCATTGTTTTGTTTTCTTTCTTTCTTTCTTTTTTTTTTTGGTTTTTATTTTGTATTTATATTTTCTTCTTATTTCATTAAAATGTAAAATTAAAATAAAGACCTAATTTATTTCTAAAATTAAGCTAATTAATTCCTAAAAATTGATTAAATCCTATTTCGTGATGAATTCACAATTAAACCATTAAAATGCAAAAGTGAACTATTTTTGTTGTTTTCTTTAAATTTTATTCTAAAAATAACTTAACCACTAATAATCCTAAAATATGAAATTAGATCCTAAATGCAAATGTCATGCGTATTTTTTATATATGAATTAAAATTCACAAATAAAATGCAAACGATTAACACAAAATTCACAAAAGTGTAAAATAATGAAAGAAAAATTATTTTGTTTGAATTTTGAGAATAATTCATATATAGGGCAAAAATCACGTGCTCACATGTGGCATGTGTTACAGTGATGGAGAGTTGGTTATTTTTGTGGTTTCGGGATGTTTTGTGCATGTGTGGGATTTTGAGTGTTGGGAAAGTTGACATCTGGGGTAGTGAGGGAAAATTACAAGCTTGCCAAGTTCCGAACTTGATCTAGTTCTTCCTGAAATTTTAACAACTTTTGTTCTAGCTGGGAGGCACTTTCCTTGGAAACCTGAATACTCTAGGGAGCCTCTTCCCTTTCAACTGAGTTCTCCTTCCTGATGTTGCTCAAATCTTCCATTTTTCCCTTGTTCTTGTTTCTGATAGGAGGAGGTATAGGTGGAGGTGGAGGGCCCTTGGATCTTGTGGAATAAGATGACGATGCCAGAGTGCACGAACTAAACTTTTGAGGAGGGGAATAAAACAAAAGCAAAAACAAAACAAGGTAACAAGTTAGTGTGGGTTATGAGAAGATAACATTGCAATATTTAAACACATACAACAAAAATATAAGTCGTGCCCTAATTTGGGAGCCTCGTTGTGCCCGAGGTAGGCCTAGCGACAAGTTGATTTGGAGAACTTATAATGCTAAATGCCTTATTTTATTAATAAAAAATAAGACGAATCCCAAAATGAAAATAAAATGTCGCTAATGGCCATTGGCCTTATTACATTAAAGCAAAGGAAAGACTCCTCACTACTTGGTCCCAGAAGGACCTTTCCCAGGTTGAATGCTCTTGTTGATCAAATCCTCTAGCTCGCATAGGTTCACCAGTAAAATTGCCTTTGCCAGGCGTTCTCCTTCGTTTCCCTCAGCGTTCTGGCAATCAGTGACTCTTTTCCTCACTTTTCCTTCCAACTCCAACAGAATGTATTCCAGATATTCCAGCTTCTCACTAGCCTTGGTGATCCTCTCTTTCCATTCATTATTTTGGTCACTTGATGGGAGATTCCTCCACCAGGTTAGCAAGAGTGAGGGTATACTAACCATACCGAAGTCGGGGACCTTGTTCTCCATTTTCTGCAAAACAAAAGGGTTAGGCCCTTACCCCCGCCAGACTCGACTATTTAAATCAATAATTAGCATAAAAGCATTTAGTTCTCCAAATAAATGCACAGAACGTAGTGGTGTCCGTTTGGGTTCCAAGGAAACCCAGTGGACTTTGGACAAGGCTATCTTAAAGAGTCATTATACGGACAACATAACTGACTCAGCTTGGTTTGACAGTGATGCATGCACAATTTAAACAGAGTAAGGTTTCTATAGGGTGTTAGACCGGTACCCTTGAGCGGACAACTCAAGAGAAAAAGGCACGAAACCGTCGACTGCACCGTTGATCAACTGGTTTTACCGCAAATATGCCTTTGCCAAATTTAGGGGGTGATAATATCGGAAGGGTGCAACCACTCATTATAAGCGTTGCTATGGTATTTTGTTTGGCACGAGTGGAACATGATGTTGAGGATGCAATTACAAGAATAAAATAAGTTGTTATGTATTTGCACGTTCATAAAGTAATGATTACAATAATTTCTCATAATTACAACAGTATTGAAGGAAAGCAGTAAAAGCATTAAAGAAAAGAAAACAAGAAGCCAAGTCAGTTTCGAAGTAGAAGAGAGATAAAGACGTTAAATAAAGGCAATAAAGAAGCAATAAAGTCACAAATAACATGAAATGGTAAAATCCTAAAGAAAATCCCTAGCAGAATCGACATGTTGTTGATGCCCCCTTTTTCTTTTAAAGACGAAATCAAGTTTATAACATTTGGGCGGACAACTCTTTTCCTTTTGGAAATTGGGTTTTTGGAGTTTGAAGAGTCGCCACCTAATTATTAAGTGCATTAGGACACTAAAAAGAGTTTGAGTTTGAAGAACCAGAGTTTGGGTAAGGGCTAGAAATTATCTCGAGGGGAAGGTGTTAGGCACCCCTCAAGATTCACTAGTGTGGTTCCCGGCCATGTTATATTGTGACTTCACATAATTAAGTAAGCAATTAAGGGGGTTCAAATAAAAAGAGTTCACATGAAATATTGCAAGTAAATCAAAATTTGAGAAAAGTAATATGGGCAGAAATTTTATGAAATATTTAAATAATTCTACATAGAAATAGATTAAAGCAAGCAAGAGGGGAGGGAGTCCTAGGTTAACGGTTAATATGGATCACTTTAATGCAATACCCAGCAGTCACTCCTCAAAAGAGGGGTCGCACGTGATATCAGCGCATCGGTCATCATCTCTATATTCTACCCTTACCACCCGGTAAAAGTTATTTAAAATGCGTAGGTTGGTCACGATTGCTTATTGCGTGCTATTACCCGTCCCGTCCTATAAGTCCTAGAAGTTATTTAGCACCACTATTCCTACAAGGTAAGGACTAGGCTAAAACCTTAGGATTAAAGGATAAAATGCTAAGCGACATACATAACAAATAGGACCACACATAAGGGATTACTCAAAGACAAATAAAGGCTCACAGATCCCTCCACAAGTGCGCACGAAATTAGCACGTCTCAAACACATTTAAGGTCTCAAAGATGGGAGTTTTAAAAAAAAGAATGTTAAAATTAAAATATTAAGTTTACAGAGGGAAAATTAGTAATGAAAGCAGAAAGTTCAGTTAAGACTGAGCAACTGGAAGAATGCTCAATTTTCAGAAATACAACTAGGGACAGCAGTAAGATTTAGAAGTATACAACAGTTTGGAGTTTGATAAAATATAGATAAAAATTGTAAAAACATGGTTTTTTGAAAAGAGAGTAGTGACATTGAAGATGCAGTAACTTAACGAGACGTAAGGAAAGTATTCAAAATAACATGATTCTGGGCAGAAAGGGGTAACCCAGGGGTTTGAAAACATAATAGAACAAGCATCAGAAATCAGTGAGAGTAGACAAACGCACAATTTTGAGATTTGTTTCAAGATAGGGCGAGAGTTTTAGTGAAACGGAGTGAACTTCAGATAGGCAAAACAAGAAACAGAGTTTAGAATATTAAAGGAGGTTGGTTGGTCCTAAGCTGCGAAACATGATTAATCAATTCTTATAAGGCCTAAAGTTTACTAGGCGTCGTATGTATTGCCTGATTATCTTAAAGGGAGAACATGCATGTTAATTTCCAGTTTTAAAAGGGATACGCATAAAGTTAACCATACTCGTATTATAAGATTAAGCATGCTAATGAGGTGTTTAACAATTGTAACTCAGATAAGTATAAAACCCTAAATAACAGGATGTCTAATACACATAGAAGTTACTAAAACATGATCTCTAAATGCTAATGAGGATGCAGCAATAACCTTATAACAGTTATTTGCTTGTTATTAACTGATCATGGTTATGAAATAAGTATGAGAGGCTGAAAGTAAAGAACCTAGGGCAGGATCTCTAATGTATGAGATGCATGTCCTATACAGGTTATCTATTGCGCAGATAAGTAAATAAATCCTATAAGCATGTTTGCTACCCATTAATTAAACTAAGCATGCATAACCTTCATTTTATTATAACCCCAATCATTCGCTTACAAGTTATTACAAACCATTGATAGTCAAATTACAGCAATAAAAGTAAAATACGAAGTTATTCTATAGGGAGCCTTCAATCTAGCCCAATCTTCTAACCTCACTCCTTTCGAGTTTCATAGCTTTGCCATGGTCTGGGTGCGGCAAAGTTCCCTAGGGCCCATTGGGTCCCTGGCCAATACCAGCACCCAAACACTTAGCAGAATGTGGGACAGGTGCAGTATGGGATTACCAAACTTGTGTGTCAAAGCTCAGTGAGTATTCAGAGGTACCCAAATCAATGCTCACATGAAGGGGGTAGAACCTATTCGTTAAGAGTAGTGTGAAGTGTAGGAAGGAGAGGAAAGTTGGTAGTTTAAAGAGTTTACAAAAAAAGTTGTAGAGTTGCACACAAGGATAATGGGCAAAGGGGACAAATAGATCACATAAATATCACCAAGGGATATAGAGACTTATGCAAACTTACTAAGCGTGAGTACACAAAATCAAAAGAGTTTAAAGAGACCTTGGAATAGTCGAATTTAGACACAAAAGTAAATAGTAATAGCATATAGTCATAACAGGTAAGATCAGGAACAAATAGAAGTCATGAGCATGCAAGTATCAACAGGCAAACCAGGAATCAATCACATGTTGCACAGCAGAAGCATAAGTAGAAAATAATTAGGAATAGAACACACTGAACTAGTAATAACCACATTGGTTTGGAACATGGAATTTAATTAGGACATACCAGCAACAAGAGAGCACAGCAGAATGCAAGAGCCGAGTATAAGCACAATATTAGCCTTAGCTTTTCAGCTAGCTAATGACAGTCAGGAGCAGGGAGCAACAACAACACAAGAGAGAAAAGGAGAGAAATAGCACAAGAGAGAGCAATGTGATTTCTGTGTGTATTTGTGATATGCAATGTGTTCGTGTGCCATGCAAAAGAGAATGGGGGTACTTATAGTACTGAAGACGAGTAAACAAACAAGGTAGCAATCCATTATTAAGGAACTGGGTATCAATTATAATCCAATCAGCATATGGACTCCCCTTTAATTAAGAAATCAAAGTCAAATGGTAATAAGCAGTCATTTAAAAGGAAAGAAATCATAAAGCATAGTATGATCACATAAGAAAACAGAATAGTATATGGTATACAATAAAGACTCGGTGCATGATACTTAATTAGGGAAATATGTCAGGCAAATCAATCAAAATATTTGTGCACACATATAGGGCAAAATACCACTTTAATTCTAGAAAATAGTTTTCAAAAATAATGAACGAGATTGAAAACCTAGGAGATCAGCATTAATTGGGGAAAGTATCCCATAAATACAGGAAGCAATTCAAAATCAGTACCAAACTATAAGGAGAATACGCAAAATCACAATTTTAAGGCAAGTATCACAGTCTTAAAGAGGGCTTGTAAGAATCAGTATAAATCACCATGTAATCAGTCAGAGATACCTTAAGCGAAGAACACAAAATGGTAGGGGAATGAGACACTAGCAACAAAATTAAAGCAAAGAGCACGGAACTTGGAGAAGGACCTAGAAGAATACACAAACAAGTAGATAATACAAATACAAACATATAAAGCTAGAGTTTTATCAGACTTAAGCAAAATGTTTAGAAATAGTGCTGAGAATCACAAATTAGTACTCAAAATCAGAAAATAAAGTGTTTTCGAAAGGGGGTTAAGAAACCCTAGTTTCAAAAGGGAACAAAAACGTTTAAAACTTGAATAATTATAAAGATCGAGTAGAGAATAGTGCAAAACATAAAGGTGTGAGTTAAAAATCTTTAAAAAATATAGAGATTTAAGAGGTTTGGGTCGAAATTAGGGTTTCATAAGAAACCAGAGAGAGAAGTGAGAGAAACCTGGCTGTGAAACTCAAGAATAATGGTGTTTGTAGCACCATCGAACCAAAACCCATCGGAGAAAGGCCGAAAAAAACCCATGCAAAGCTTCAGTGACCGTCTTGTATGGTGGAGACTCATGGGGTCTCAGGGAACGAGTGAACCGGTGAGATGAGGCTTCAAGGAGGTTGGTGGTCGAAAGAGGTGAGGCTGGAGGTTGCCAGAGAGATGGTGAAGGCCATCGGAGAAGAAGAACTAGAAGGTTAGAGAGAGAAGAAGGAGAGGAAGAGACAGATAGAGAGAGAGAGACCGGTCTCGAAGAATGAGGGGTCGGGGGTAAGTGAGAGTTTAATTAAGGAAAAATGATCTAGGCCGTTGATCTTATTTGATCAACGGCTCAGATTAATTCGAAGCTAGGCCGGGTTAGATGAGAGATTAGGCTGGGGTGAATTTAGTTAGGTCTTGGGTCTAACTAAATCTGATGGGGTGGGGTTAAATTAAGGCTAAAATTGTAATAATAATGGGCTATGTGTTAAATAGCCAATTTTTCCCTTTTATTCTATATAAAACTGTTAAAATTATTTTAAAAACAAATTAAAAATACTAAACTAATTAATAATATATAAATATTAATTAAAAATACTCGAAAGAATTTTATAATTGTAAAATGCTATTAATAGTAAAATAGGTTATAATTGCAATTATATGAAATTTCGCCTTAAAAATACCCAATAAATTTATAAAAATATGCAAAAATTACCTTACGCCATTATATTTTGATGTAAATATGAGAATGGAAATAAATTATTCACAAAAAATGATAATTTTGAGAGCAATTATTGGATTTTGTACTGCTAAAATAGACAATAAATTAATTTTAAAAATCTTTAAAATTAGAAAAAAAATACCAAAACTCTTGGGCATGCTTATATATGCATACACATGCTATTGTGAAAGTATTTTGAGTATAAAAATATATAAGAAAAAATTGGGTATCAACACATAGGCACTTAGATTTTAGTGCTTGGTATGGATGTGTGACCTTGTGTCAGGCACATGAATTTGTGTTGTGAGGCATTGAGAAGGTATCCTGAGCATGCATATTTATGTATTTGAGACACTTGCAGTGGCTTCATATAAATATTAGTTGATATACACCATATCTTTATACGAGGACTGAGGTATTTGATATCTGATTCAATCTCTTTTATCCGCGAAGCATTCATAAATTCCATATGTTTTATGCCTCTAGATTTTATATCTATTTGATTATACCACAATTTATTTTGTATATTATTTATGGTTTTAACTGTTAATAAGTGTCGATATCGACATCCCACCACTACTTCTGTGAGAATAGACTTGATAGTTGCTGAGTATCTTAGTTTTGTACTCATGTTATGCTTCTATATATTTTTGTGGAGGTTATGAGATAGGTACCAGTGGTACCCATCCAGTTGAGTAGGAATATTTGTTGTAGACTTTTTGGTGAACCGCCTTACTTGATCCGATCCACAGTACATGGAGTCCCCCTTCCCTAGTAAGCTATCTCTGTCTACTTATTTCCGTGTCAAACAGATGTTATTGTCAGTTGAGACTATATACACTTGTTAGATGCTTGTTACATTGTGACACCGGATTTTAGGATGTGTTTGTTAGGCAGTTATGGTTGTGTTTAGACCCTATCTTGGATTATGTATATCATGATATAATTTTGAGAGTTGTTCCACTCTCATATCTATTTCATGACTCTGTTAATGAATTAATAATTAAATTTTATTATTGTTATTAAGTGTTGGCTTGCCTAGCAAGCGCATGACGATCTTTGGTAGGATTTTAGGTCGTGGCATATCACGTTTTAGTTCGTAAAAAAGAAATAGTTTGATAAGTCTCAAATTTCTCAAAATACTTCAATTGGTACACATGAAGAACCAAGGTAAAGATTGGATGTCTTGACTAGTGTTGTAGTTTTATAAATAGAAATATACAAAATGTTATATTATTCTAACAAATTTTTATTTTGTGGGAAAGAGGATCAAGTTGTCCCTTGCGAATAGCTTGATGCAATATTTCCCTCTCTTACCTGGGCTTAGTTCTCACACTTGTTTATGAGAAGTTCATTCACTTCACTTAGAGAGAGGACTTCCGCAGTCAGTTTGAGCGCCTCCAATAGGGTAGCATGACTGTTTCTCAGTATGAGACCAGATTTGTGGATTTATCACGCCATGCAACTATCCTTATCCCTACAAAGAGGGAGAGAGTACAGAGTTTTATAGATGGACTTACATATAGTATCAGGCTATAGATGGCCAGAGAGACTGAGGATGATATTTCTTTTAATCAAGTTGTGGAAATCACTAGGAGGATCGAGCACATCAGAGATCAGGGTAGGGAGACGGCATGTAATAAGAAGCCTCGTCATTTTAGAGGATTCAGTGGTGCCTCAACTGGGGCTGTGGTCGGTTTGTGAGAGGCTAGTCTAGCAGACCAGTTTATCATTCGCCAACACCTAGCCGAGGAGCTTCAGTATAGTCTTTGTTCAGTGCACTCCCAGCTTAGAGCTCTTATCACACTCCATCAGTTTAGGGTTCATCACTACCGGGCTCTTCTAGCAGTTATTCTGGTTCACAGGTTCTGACTCAGGCCCCCCAATTATTTCCAGTTTGAGGCTATAACGAGCGTGGGGAGTTAGGACATGTGAGGAAATATTGCACCGCTTTTATAGAGGTCTAGTGCATTTGGGGGCCGGACTATGAGTCTCGCACCAGTTACTACGCCACCCGCTCAACAAGCTTGAGGTGGAGGTCATATAGGGCATGGTTTCCCTAAAGGGGGGAGGTTATTCATGTGGTGTACATGCCTATTGCTATGCATTTCCTGCCAGGCTAGAGGCAATTGCATCCGACGCCGAGATCACAGGTATTGTTTTCGTGTGCCACATGGATGCTTCATTATTCTTTGACCCTCATTCCACTTATTCATATGTGTCATCACACAACTTTGCTTTTTAAATAGATATGCCTAGTGATTCTTTAGATATGCATATTTATGTATCTACAACGGTGGGTGATTCTATTATGGTGGATCGCATATATCAATCTTGTGTGGTTACCATTTAGAGTTTTGAGACTAGAGTTGATCTCTTATTTCATGGTTGATTTTGAGATGATTTTTGCTATGGATTGGCTATTTCTGTACCATGATACTCTTGATTGTCATGCTAAGATCGTGACATTGGCAATTTCGGGGTTACCTCGGGTAGAGTGGAGAGGTTCCTTGGGTCATGTTCCTAGTTGAATGGTGTCTTTTCTGAAGGCTCAGCAGATGGTTAAGAAGGGGTGCTTGGCATACTTAGCCTTTGTAAGGGATGTTAATATTTATACCCTTACTGGTGAGCCGGTTTTGGTAGTGAGGGTAATTCTATATGTATTTCTAGCAGAACTCCCAGGCATACCGCCCGACAGGAATATTGATTTTGTTATTACTTTGGCGCCGGACACTCAGCCCATCTCTATTTCACAATATCACATGGCACTAGTGGAGTTGAAGGAATTGAAGGAACAATTACAAGAATTACTTGATAAGGGTTTCATGAGGCCTAGCGTGTCACCTTGGGGTGCATCGGTGTTATTTGTAAAGAAAAATTATGGTCCTATGAGGATGTGCATTGACTACAGGCAGTTGAACAAGGTTACTATTATGGACAACTACTCAGTACCGTGTATTGATGACTTATTTGATTAGCTTCAGGGTACTAGGGTATTCTCGAAGATTGACTTGAGATTGGGGTACAATCAGTTAAAGATCAAGGCTTCAGATATTCCACAGATGGCTTTTAGTGCCCGTTATGGCTATTATGAGTTCTTAGTGATGTCTTTAGGATTGACTAATGCCACAACAACTTTCATGCACTTTACGAACATCGTAGTTCAGCCTTATCTGGATTCTTTTGTCATAGTTTTCATTTATGATATATGGTGTATTCTCGTCACCGAGAGGATGAGTAGCATTTAAGGATCGTGCTCCAGACTTTGACGGAGAAGAAACTATATGCTAAATTCTCCAAGTGTAAGTTTGGGTTAGACTCGATGGCATTCTTGGGTCATATGATATCCAGTGAAGGGATTAAGGTGGATCCGAAGAAGATTGAGGTAGTTCAGAGTTCGCAGAGACCATCTACTACTATAAAGATCTTGAGTTTCCTTGGGTTGGTTGGGTATTATCACCATTTTGTGGAGGGTTTTTATCTATAGCAGCCTCATTGACTAGATTGACACATAAGAGCGCCCCGTTTAGGTGGTCTGATGAGTGTAAGAAGAGCTTTCAAAAGCTTAAGACCACCTTGACTACCGCTTCACTTCTGGTTTTGCCTTTAGCATCGGGTTATTATACAGTCTATTGCAATGCTTTATGGGTTGATATTAGGTGTGTGTTGATGCATGAGGGAAGAGTGATTGCTTACGCTTCGCGTCAGTTGAAGCCCACGAAAAGAACTACCTAGAACAAGATTTGGAGTTAGTATCCATCGTTCATGCACTCAAGATTTGACGACACTATCTTTATGGTGTGTCTTGTGAGGTGTTCACGGATCATAGGTGTCTCCCGCACTTATTCAAGTAAAAGGATATGAACTTGAGGCAAATTAGGTGGTTAAAGCTACTAAAGAATTATGGTATCACTATAATTTATCATCATAGGAAGGCCAAGGTGGTGGCTGACACCTTGAGTGGGAAGGCTCAAAGCATGGGGACTTTTGCTTTTATTACAATTGGGGGGAGATCATTAGCTTTGGATGTTCAGGCCTTCGCCAACATGCTTGTGAGGTTTGATATTTCATAGCCTAGACGGGGTTTTAGCTTGTGTTATAGCACGGTCGTCTTTATTTGAGCGCATCAAGGTGCGTCAGTATGATGGTCCTCACTTGTTTGTCCTAAGGGATACAGTGCAACATGGCGATTCTAAGGAGGTTACTATTGGATATGATCAGGTATTGAGGCGTCAGGGTCGGATCTGTGTTACGAATGTGGATAGGTTATGAGAGTTGATTCTTGAGGAGGCCCATAGTTCATGGTATTCCATTCATCTGGGTGCCGCGAATATGTACCATAATTTGAGGCAGCACTATTGGGCTTCCATAAACCTTGAGGAAATCGATATAGTGTGGGTTATTATGGATAGACTAACTGTAAGGCCCCGAGAAAATGAGTGCTCAAATCCTAGCAACTCGTAGAGTCAAGTTCACCTATGTGTTGGGACTGTAAAAATTTTTATTAGTTTTGCACTTAAGAATCTAGAGTCAAAGTTTTCCAGAAAAGTGTCATTTTTGCGGTTCAGAATGCGATCGCATAATCGATATGCGGACCGCATTCCTGCCGCATAGTTAATCAGAGAGTTAGTCTAAGTTGATGTCATAAATGCGGTCCATTATGCGACCGCATAATCAGAATGCGGACCGCATTTCCACCGCATACCCAGGCAGAGATGTTCAGTGATTGGGGTCAGTTCTGCGGTCCAATATGCGGACCGCATTCCAATTCGGCAATCGCATAGTGCAACCGCAGATCTTGCTCGGGCTTCTATTTTCTAAAATTTAAAACTCGACCCCCTTTCTAATAAAACACCCCAACCCCTCATTTTTACATATTTTCTGAACAAAATAAGAGAGAGAGGGGAGAGGTTCTTGAGAGATAAAATGGTCTTCATCAAATTGATTCTTCAAAAATTAGCCGGACCGTGGAAAATCCTAATTGATTGCCTTCGTTCCCACTCTTATAGGTAAAATCCCTAACCCTTTTTCCTTGATTTCCAGATTTTAAGCTAAGGGAGGGAGTCTCATGCTTTGATTCTTGAAATAATGGGTGGAAACTCACATGCATGTCTTTCAAAATCTAAAATTTAGTAAGGGGAATTGGGTAGAAGTAAGGGGCTGTGCTCGATAACCTAAATAAGCTCGGATAGTAATTGTGAATTTCAAATTCTAAGGTGCATGTGTTAATTTGTGAACTAGATTGACGTGGCTAGATTGCTTGGTGACTGATAATAGGAATTTAAAAAGGAAATTCGACTCCAGGTATGTATGGCTAACCTTGACTTTGTAAAATCTCCTTGTTAGTGTTCAAATGTTTGGTATGTGACATCCACGTGGGTAAATTGTGAAATTTGTGTGATTTGCATGGTTGTGATTATGATATGTGGTATTAGCTGAGAAAAAAATGACATAAGGAAAATTGTAAGTGATGCAACTGGAAAAATGGTGACATTAACATCTATGGCTTATCGTGGGCAAGTATTGTTGTAACGTGAAACACGTGTGAATTGTGGAATATGACGGAAATAGTATTGATGGTTATGGAAACACTTGTAAATTATTGTTGCTACTCCCTAAGAAGTATTGTTGTGATCTTTGTGAATTATTTATTGTTGTTGTTGTAATTGTTTGTGAATTGAAATTGTACGGTGGAATCGGGTTGCGCGCCGCAACACGAAGTAATAAGGTGTGGATTATGGTGATAAGGGTGGCCGAGGTAATAAGGGTGGAAAGTGATTGAAATCACTGTTGAAATGAAAATATGAGCAAGAATGTGAAATCTATTGATGTGGAAATGTGGAAGTAGAAAATGGGAGAGTTTGTAAAACTTGTTTGGCTTGATTGTTTTTACTTTATGGATTTGGTTATTGTTTCTGCACTGTTACTTACTTGTCTATGGCTTGAGTTTACTTGGCGCAAGGTTTGTTCATACATACCATAACAATTCAAGTGTACTGACGTCCCTTTTGCCGGGGGCGCTACATTCGTGTTATGATTGTAGGTGGATTTGCAGCAGGTACTCCAGCCTACCGATCGTAGCTCCCTCTTCGTCTTCCGTCAGTTGTTTTGGTGAGCCCCATTACTCGCGGGGCCCTACGCGGCTCAGGCCACTTGTTTCCATAGTTTTACTTTGCTGTTGTAAAAGGTATAGCCGGAGCCTTGTTACCGGCAAATATTGTATTAACTTCTTTCATCTGTAGAGGCTCCGTATACAGGAAACGTGGGTCATGAACTTATGTAATATGTATTTTGTATATAGGGGCAATGTAAAATGTAAACCACGCTAGTAACCATGTACCTTGTTTATGTTTTGAAATGAATTGGTGTTCTAAATTAATCGTATGGTCATTTCACTTGGCTAATAAGTAATGGAAGATGTGGGG